>WJFA01000953.1:0-26521 GCA_009870155.1 Pseudobourletiella spinata | reverse complement strand
TTACTTCTTAAATCGAGAAGCATAAAACTGAGTAGCTTTCTAAAAAATTAACAGGCTGACCTGTAATGACCGTACAATTCGATCACATGAATACATTTCTAAATTGCTATTATGGATAATAAAAATTTGAAAACGGTTTCAACAATGGAAGTGCTTGTATTTCTGCAACTATAGCTCAATAGGAGGGTCAGTCAGGTGTCCTTAACGGATCGGCTCGGAATTATTCGGTAGAAAGAGATTCCCACCTTCCCCCTGGGCTTTCCCGCATGCCAACGGATCCATCCAACCCTCCATCACCGCACGCTCACGGGTCCATTCAAACCCCCAGGGCTTGACCGCAAGCTCACGGGTCTACCCGCCCCCCCCCGGGAATTCCCTTCACGCCCACGGGTTCACCCGAAACCCATCCAGTGGGCCCATGGGGCTCCCTGGGCCCTTCTCTGGATTCCCCGAAGGACCTCCGCCACAGGTCCTTCCTCTCTTGGAGGCCCGAGGAGGAGGAGGGCTGAACAGTCCCGCATGGAGCACGCCCTTTTATAGTGTCGGGTAGGGACCCCATGCGTTCTTTCTTTTGGCGATATCTTGGGTTCTAGCCATTCGATTTTAGTGGGAGGGGTACCAACTGTTAGCTAATCGACTGCTCTTTAGTAATTTTATTTAAAATTAGCTATCTTGGCTCACATAAATCCTTATGGGAATTTCCATGTAAACCCCAGAAACGGAGGTTGTGAAATTTTAAATTTGAATATTTTCTAAACTAGGCGCCAGCTGGGCGAAAGACTTCGGGAAGGTATGCTAGGGCAGGTTCACATACCCTAACAATCCCGAGCCGATCCGTTAAGGACACCTGACTGACCCTCCTATTCAGAGCATAAAATTGGAATTTTTAAGCATTTGTATAAAATACGGCTAACAAGTCGGATCCATCTAAATCCTGCGAAAATGGATTCATGTTGCTCTGAACCCATAAGACGCACATACTTGTCCTGAGGCAGCGCGGGTTTAGCTCAGCCTCAGCCTCATCTGAAGTTCCCCCGCTCAGACTGTGACGCTAAGTTTCTCTGTGTAAATATTTGGCAATTTATAGGTCAGGAATTCTAAGAAGAGCTAGTTTTTGCCCGCTCCAGGTGGACTCAAGATTTTCATTTCAGAGATGCTATTATTCCCTTCATGGGGTCGTGAAAGGTGTTTCAAATAGCTTACTTTTTGTTGACAGTTTTATTAAAAGCTGCAATTTCTGTGGTGCTATGGTTGCATTGTCAACTGACAACCGTGGACTTGTGGTGGTGAGTAAATAATCAAATGATAATTTTATGGCACAGGCAGAATTAAAGAAATTTATTGACTTCAAAAATTCTGCAGTCGTATCATAATTCGTAATTCGTAATTTAGTAAGTCGTAAACTTCATGGAAACGAGAACCAATTGAACCATTCTCGACTTTTTCAGGTGTGAAGTGTGAAGTACTAGATTTTTCGAGTGAAGTATTTTTTGCTCAGCAGAGATTGTGATTGTGATTGCTAAATGTAGTCAAGAATTTTGTATAGGGTAAAGTTTCAGACTTGAACGTTCATGAAACATGAAACATGAGTAACTGAAGCTGGAGTTAGAAAGTCCGAGAGCCTGTTTTTACATGATGAAATAAGTTTGCTTCAGACATGAAGTTAAACAGGAACAAAAGTTTCTCGTGGAATAGTCTAAAGAAGACTACCTTGGAAAAAGAGGGTTATAAATTAAAATTCCAGGGGAAGGTGTAGTAAGGTGATGACAATTTGTTTCTCAGCATAGTCAAGGTTTATTATATGGAAGTGAATGACAGTTTATCAGGGTTTCGAAGTTTACTTTGAAGCGATTGAGGCGAATTCATATGAATATGGCTTGACTTGTATGTATAACAGACCGACCCCGTGACTGAGAGTAAAGCTGTACAAATAATAAGAGCTCGATGAAAGCATGAGCATTTGAATCCAATGACTGATATTGATTTTATTGTACAAATCGTTCCAGATCACGCAACCATGTCGGACACGGATGATACTGATAGTTTATTATCCGTAGCCACGCCGAGCGGGCTAACAAATTTCCTGGGGTTAACTGTGGAGCAGATGTCAACTCATATAAATTCGCTCACAACTAATCCACCTGCCTCTGGAAATGGAAAAGAGGTGACGCAAGGAGACGTTTCTAGAGAGGAACTGATGCGTCAGCTGGGGGAATGGTCTGACTCGGACAATGAGAATGATGATGCAAAATCTGAGACAGGAAGTGAGGCGTCCACAGCATCAACAAACAGTATAACACTGATCGTACCATCTGACAAACAGAAAGATGAGAAAGCTACTGAAAATGATGTGGTAGAGATTTCAACGGAACAAGTTTCCACGTCCCTCGACGTTGAAGACTTTTGTGCCGCAAATGGTTTTTGCTCAGGTCAGACTCTTGAGTTCAAGTATGACAAGTTCAAGTCACCCAATTACGGCGTCCGTATTTCCCCCGGCTTTGGAGCGCAAGGACTTGATTTTCTCCGACCAGCCCCAGATTCAGGTTGGCGGTACATGCCGGGATCCGAAGCAGATCCACAAATCACATCTCGAGCTCCAAATTTTCGTACACCTGGAGGCTACAAGCCACGTGAAAATCCCAGCCAACCCCGTGATTTAACCGATGCTCAGATTCAAGAGGAAGTGAGACAAATGTATGCTTTTCCTGACATAACCGAGGACAAAACGGTAGGGGCCACTGAACCGCCACGTACAATTGAGCAAGAAAAGGCTGGGTTAAAAGGCGAAGGCGACGGTGAATATACGCCCAGTAGCGAAATCGGTACTGAATCTATTCAATCTATCTCAAAAATCAAAGGCGAGATTATTCTCAACGCACAATCCGATAGTGGACCAGATGACAAAATTCAAACAGAAAATGGTGAACCCCCTGCTGCAGTTCCCAAAGAGACGAAAAAGAAAGTATTCTCTGTTGGAGATAGCGCCGGTAGTGTGCCTGATTTGGGCTTTGGCCTTCGTGACTTTGACAAATTAGAGGTGCGAGAAACTCCCGTCGTGCCATCGCAGGCCTGGATCACGGGTAGTGAGCAGAAGAAGAAGAGCAAAAAGAAGGACAGGCCAAGTGTAAGCTTTGCGCAGTTCCGTGATGACAACCAGATGGAAATCTCACCGATTAAAGCTGCCTATTTAGAGAAAAATTGTACGAATCCCGATATTAGTCGCTGTTTACCCAGGTATCGACCATCCCGGGGCAGCCGCGTGTCTTCACCTCGCAAAGTAAACCTTCTCGAACTTGACTTGCTATGGAGAGGCATACGTGCTACCAAGGAGCGTATGGAGGAGGATATTCTCAGAAGTTCCGAGCAGCTCAAGGCGCTCAGCATTAATAATGCCATTGAGGACGGAAGTGGACATGCAGAGGAGGAGAGCACTGTGAAACTTTTTGAACAAGGAGAAAAAGAAGAGGAGAAAGCTCGCTCATTGCAACTCACCCGGAACCCAAGCGAATCTTCCGTAAAATTCAAGCCAAGGCCTTTTCAGGATACACCGTCATCATCAGTTCAAGAACAAAATGAATTTAAAGCTCCTTCACGGCATAAAGCACGTGTACGGACTAGCCCCGAAGCCAGCAGCAAGGCAACTGACGTATCCTTTGACTTTAGCGCAACTTCAGATGATCTCCCCACCATGAGCTTCCCCGACCCATCCGTGCTACCCACAGACTTGGACACTCTTGAACTATCCAGCATTTTATCCGCCGCACATTTGAAGACCTCAGAGTTTGAAGAGATTTTGGAAAAGTTGGACGAAGCGTACGACGACCCATTTGAAGATATTCAGTCCGCGGATGAAGAGATTGACGGTATTCTTACTAATCTCCAAGTGTCTGACTGGGCCAAGAGTGGTGCGAACGAGTTTTTGCAGAAGTATCACGAGGAGAAATTCAAGCGGGAACACTGTGAGACGGAAATCGCTCAGCTTCAGAAAGTCATACTGAAGATGCAGGAGGATTCGGCAGTTAATGAGAAACTTCTGGCTAAAAAGGATGCCGTTCTCATTAAGATGACCAAGGCGTGGGGGGAAATGACACAGCAGTGGAAAGCTCATGAAATCCAGTCCAAAGAGATTCTGGACAAACTTCAGAAACGTCAGAATATCCTAACCGAATGTTTACAACAGAGTAAGAATCGAATAGAAGAGTACGAGAAGGAGTTGGCGAATGCAGTGGAATTAGCAGCCACGTTCAAGTCCAAGATGGATGCTTTAGAAGCACTCAAATGCGAGGAGGTGGAAAAGTTGAGAGAAGAGAACAATGCTTTAAAAGAAAACTTTTCCGGGCTACAGGATACCCTGGAATCAATCAAGGTAATAGGATTTCAACTTAAGTCCGACTCAACTAACAATGTGCCCACTCTTGCTAATTATAATCATTATAACATAAATTAATTTCTTAGACGGAGAAGGATGCAGCTGTACGGGCTTTGAGCGAATCTCAGAAGCAACTGGACGAACGAATATTACTTCATACGGAGATGCAGGAAAAATTGTCCCTCCTCGAAGTGGAGGCAGAGGAGAGTCAGAAGGGACTTTTGAAAGTGACGGAGCAGAAGAACGCTCTGGAGGATCACCTCCAAACCGTCACTGTTCAGAAGGGCTCGCTGGAAGGCCAGGTTACACAGCTGGCGGGGCAGTTGGAAGTTGAAATACAGGAAAAGGTGGGGAGCTTTCGAGGAACAAAGTTTTCATACCGTCGTCTTCAATTAGATCAGATATATCAATTGCAAATATGTCGTGATAGGAAAGGCTGAGGTCGAGTGTTCAGTTGGAAATAGAGAGGCAAGTGAAGGAGGAGACCGACCGGCTTCACAGATATTACAACGACAAGCTACAGGAGGCCCTTCAACTTCAGACTCAGAGAATGGTGACGGCGGAGACGCAAATTATTGAAGATCACCAAAAACAACTCACACATCTCGAGAGAGAAATGCTCAGAAAAATCCGTGATGTGAAGAATCGGTGAGTCTACATTTATCTGTCGGACCCATTCACTATGGATCTTTGGAATATTTTCCTGCCTATAAATTAAATAAAGTTGAATTCCTCAACATCAACTTTGAGAATCACCGTTTTCTATCCCTCCCCAGGTATCTGAATGAGAGTAGCAAAATGAAGAGTCGTTATGAAAAGGAAGTGAAAGCTTTACGGGAAGAATTGTCACAGAAGCAGCAGTTTATATCTACGGTAAGATATCCGTTATCACGAGAGCATAAAAGTGAAAGAAAATGTAATTTGAATTTATCATTGAATTCCGGCAGATATCATTGCAGCTTCAATCCTTCGTCCAGTCAGGTCACGAAGCTAGACCGTACAAGACTATCCCCGGTCAAATCTTTGGCGAAGGTTCGTCATTGAGCTTGTCTGGGAACGGAAAAAATAATTCCGAAGTATCCATCTCATCCTCGACGGAATCAACTGTGGAGGAGACCATTGCCAAGATCCGATCCACGTGCCCCTCTTCCAGAGCAGTGGTGGGTCTGGCTGAGGAAAATACATCGGGTGAAGAGGTTTATCCGTCCAAATTGTCCCGGTACAACACGTCAACTCCCAATAGCGCTGTATGCCCGCCCAGTATGAAAAACATCAAGGGGTGGAGAGAGCTTCCAGACATTCAACATTTACTTCAACCTTTAAGTGAAAAACCCATGAGCTCGAACTTTAAGTCTTTGGACGAAGAGACAAAGGTGACGAAGAAGCCCTCGTTCCCAACCACGAGCTCTCAAGTTGGCGATAATTACGGAGACAGTCATCTCAAGTCGAGCGAGGAGCTGGTCGGGCACAAGCCCAGCGTCCACTCATACCTTCACTCTCTGGTCAAGTCTTACTCCCTACGACCTTTAAGTTCGAGCTGTACGCAAGATAGTGATGAACACAACGTTAGGGAGCAGAACAAAATATCTGAGCCGCCCTTTGTGAATAATAAAGTGCTTAAAGACAATGCTAATTCTTTCATTAATAGTGGACGGGAAAGTAGTAAGGGGGTGAGTGCGGCTGGACTATCTCACAGAGTCTCCATCCCCGCAGCAGACACTACTACTACTACTACTGGGAGTCAGAGGAGAAACTCACAGAAGCCACCGTGGAAATGAAACTGTAAAGTTGACATTTTATTCATTTTAATTCCTGTATTAGTTTTTTTTAGTCGTAGGTGTATAATCTTGATTTTCCACTCCTTCAGTGTAAGCTATTATTCCTATATACGTGACTCATCCGAGTAGTGTTTTGGATTGTCTGTATGTAGAAGGTCTGTGTGGAGTTCTATATTCAGATCGAAATTGATCTTTTACGTCTCTACTAAAAGGAGACGGAGGGGTTTATATCGACCTGGAATCATTTCAGTACCTGAAAGCTCTCCGTAAAGTTCACGTCTATCTTCATATATTAGCAGCAAGTATCATGTCTTTTTTAAGGGAACACACTGTTGAAACCCTCAAACTGTTTTGTACGTGCAAGATAATAAATGATATATTTCTGTAACAAGACTGACTGTCGACTGTCCAACTTTTTACTCTTTAACAACATCAGCTCCTAAGTCTACGCGTAACACTGGGCGCGCACTACCGATGGATGCTTCCCAAAACTCCTATATGGGGCTGTCCATAAATCATGCCATGGATGATTTCAGCAACTCAAACCCATCAACGTCTCATCATCTACACAGCATCGGATATGATATAATGTTCTTATGGGACAGTGAGCCGTCTTGTCATGGTCACATGGTATTATTTATGAACAGCCCGTCTAAGCTCCTGTGGATTCAAGTGGAAAAAAATAGCAGATGAGGCAAGCTATGAAAATTAACATGATTGGTATGACAACGAGCAGCATGAAGTTCCGCTGGATCTTCCGAAGAAAATCTTTCGTGGACGGAGTTGAAATTAAATGAAAGAGACGACTGCTGCAACTTAGACCGTCTGTCTTCTCAGACCCTGGCCGGACCCAGTGATACTTAATCTCAGGAACTTCCCTTCCAGCATTTAATACCACGTTCCGACTTCGCCAAGACACCAGTTTCACACGGAAAGCAACCTGTTGGTCATGAAAAAAAGTGTGTCAAAAATAATTCGTTGGTTGAACCCAAACCTCTCAGCTCATAGACGTTTTATAGTAAACTTTACTTCATTAAGCTCAATTTGTTCCAAATTGCTTGCCAGCCACCAATCCAATTTTGTTGACTCCCATTCATATGAACAAGAAATGTCCTCACGACCTTTCCGCTCCAAAGAGACCCGGACTGTACATCGCTGAAATTATGGGGAAATAATATTATGAAAATCCTGGTCTCTCAACTAGAGCCACGGTAAATTTTATCTTTACCAGTCGATGACTATCGCTGAAGGGGAAGAAGAGATACCATGGGTCCTTTTCTTCCCCAGCGTCCCGACGTACTGGATGCGTAAATGATCTAGTTTTCCTCAATGCTTCCTCCGAATGCATGGTCGCTGGCGCAAATCCAAGCTTTCCAGTAATATTATCCAGTAAATATTATTACAGTCTCCCGATAGGAATTCCTCCAGAGTTTCCCTGTTGTCAGTGACCAGCCCAATACTCTTCAAGATTTTTTAAGCTGCAAGGACGAAGGGTGGGAACACACAGAGCTTCACGTTCGGAATACAAATCTGAGCCGACAACGAGGATTTCACTCACTGTGGTGAGACTGTGACTATCACTTGTGACAGTCTCAAAACCTATGACGAGATGACGACGAGGAAAAGTAAAGCTCGCAGCTGGCGCACCTCGGCAAACTCTTACTCCACCGGACGTTATCATCAATATACATATAAGAAGACAAGATCAATTTTGTAAGCTGAACATGGCATCCTGATAAACGACATTCTGCAGTGAATTTCCCACACTATTCCCACCTGTCCCAGTTTTAGGGGACACGTTAGTGTTGGTCGCACCCGTGCTGGAAACTCCGTTGGACTGATTTTGCTGCTGGTGATGAGTGCTTCCGTGTGAATGATGCGGTTTCGTGAGATCCAATTCTCCATGAAAGGAATCCGACCGGGCACTCAGATCAATCAATTCACGGAGGAAGGACGAGGCAGTCTGGTCCTGCCCGAATGTAGAGCGGAGAGACAAGTCGACTAAGCTTCCCTCGTTGTACAAGTCGTGCGGGGTATCATCGCTGCGGGATATTAAGTCTGGAAAAGAAATAACAAGATTTGTGAATCACCCGTGACTGGGTTCCATAACATACGATGAACTATTAGAATAATGTAAAACCGAGACTATTGAACCAACGGGCAGTTGAACCGACCGCTATATGCTCGTTGGTTCATAACTCGCCCTGAATTTCTCCAGCCTCCCATAAAAAATAATGTACATAGAATTGATTAAATAGTATCCCCACCCATTGCGGGGTAACTCACCAATGGGTTGCCTAAAGGCTCCAGATAGATCCATAAGTTCGCGCTCGGTCAAATCCAATTTATGAACGTTCACTCCAGCCATATTCATGCTCATGCTTACAATCCCACTCGTGTCGACGCGAGAACTGAGGTCCATGAGCGGATTTAAATCCTGACGAACGCACAACTCTAATGGATCCCGCTGAAAAACTTTGGTCAATTCCATCGGCATGTCCTGGAAACTAGACTCCAATTTATAGCTCAGTTCCATTGGCTCGTTCTGGGACCGCATGGTGGAATTATCGTAGGCATTTGGATTCCCATTGGACTCCCCCACTAAAGCGTTCTGAATGGCACAGTCCATCAACTCAAGGGCATTCACGGAGGAACCCGGGCCGGTGCACGCTGGTCCACTCGTTCCACTACTGCCACCGCCGGAAGGATTCACAAAGTTTTTTCCCGACACAGAAAGGTAAGACGTGGGCTGCGGTTGGGGTTGCTGCTGAGTCTGGTGCTGAAGGTCACAAATGTGAGCAGGTGCCGGGACGGCTCCGAGACAGGCTTGCTGTGGGGGAAGGGGAGCGGGTGGTTCACTGTTATGAGATGGAGCAGAGTCCGTAGCTCTGACATCGATTTTCTTCGGCGGCGGAATTTTATTGTCACGATTTATCTCATTAGGATGCTTCCGCCGGATGTGCTTTACATAGTTGGGATGACCATTAAATGCTTTATCACAGAATTGGCACCCTAATGGTCTCTTCCCCGTGTGTGAGTTCTCATGCTCCTCCAACTTGCTCTTGACTCGGAAGGCCTTCCCACACAAATTGCAAACATACTTCTTGGTGGAAGTATGGAGTTTAACGTGACGTCGAAGGCACCGACCAGTTTTATAAATTTTCTGACAAATGTTGCACTGGAACTCCTGTGACGGCGTGGAGTGGATTTTTGCATGCTGTGTGAGGAACTTGAGCTCATGAAATTCTTTATCGCACGCACTGCACTTGTACTTTTTCAGTACGGAGATGTGATGGACTTTTTTATGATGCATCAGTGTCGCCTACAAACATAAAGACAATCGAGCATGAGTTAGTTACCTATACCGAGCTTCAAGAATGCATTACACAGCAGTTCATATAACTTACGGGCAGAGCGCCATTCGCTACAACATGAAACATATACTCACTTTCTGCATGTAAGAAACTCCACACTGATCACAGTCAAACCTCCGACCCTTATGCACCATCATATGGTTATGGTATCCAGTATTGGATGTGAGTACTTTATTGCAAACGTGACACTGCCAAACCTTCTCCTTAGCTTTGTCTTCATTCCCATTAATCGTACTTTCTAATGAATCTTGGGCTAGTGCATGGAACTTTTTGAACTGCTGATTCTCCCTGTCCACATCCTTGACGTCTCCGCTTCGAGCAACAAATACTGGGACTTTTGGAAAGGATTTATGATGCGGACCCTCCACGTTCTCCACAGTAGGAGTGACACAGCGCTGATTCTCAGTGCTCATGTCATCTGCACATGAATCCTCCGTGACATCATCATCCTCGACGCAACCAACGACCGAGGAGTCGGAAAAGTCTTGACTTGACTCAACTTCATCAGTTTCCTTTGGTAATTCATGCCTGCTGGATGCATGTTCTGCAATAGAAAGCACACAGGATTCTTAAGCCGTTAATATATCATGAACCTACGAAAAAAAACAAATTAGTCACCTTGCCGTCCACGAAATTGGTGACCGGTTTCTTTGGAGGATACTGTGTGGGATTCATAGCCTTGTGCGTCATGCTTTGCAAATCGCTGAGATTCCGTTGTATTCTTTGGCCCTGTCGTAGCAGCTGGAGAATCTACGGTGGTCCGGTCTCTTGATCTGTGACGGCGGACATGTAATCGAAGAATGTTATACTTGTCCGTAATCTTTGGGCATTCTGTGCATCGAAACCGAGGTACTCTATGCCGCATTTCTCCATGAGTTTTCAGGATGTGTGCCATCACTTTTTGCCGATCCTTGAAAATGTCCGCACTGCTGGGACAAAATCCACATCTCAGTGGAAATTCAGCTGAAGAACGAAGTTTGGACGATGACGGTTCTTCATCCACTGCTACAGCCGCCGTGCGCGACTCCCCATCAGATTTCTTGAGCAATTTTCGAGGCTCTGATTGCGTATGATGAATAGCAGATGATTTAGGCTCGCAGTCATTCTGAGCACTTTCCAAATTTTTTGCAATAGAGGCCAGCTTTTCCTGAGCATCTAAAACGGTGTCCTTGTACTGGGCATAATCTTCCAAGCTTGAGCAACAATCCGTGCAAATCTTCTTCGGTAAAGAATCCTCTTCCAACACCTAGATGAGCAATGAATAAATGTTATTATCGCTATTGACGCTTAAGATACGATGCATAAGCCTGCACTTACAAGTATGGCTAAGGTCTTCCGTATTTTTTCGGGCAAATGAAGGCGTTTCCCTTCTTCTCCAAATATAAAAACCCCGGCCTTCAATTCAACCGCACACATCCGACAATATTTCGTCACGAACGAGAGCATTTCCTTCGTCATGTTAACATCGACGGGAATATATGACATGATTACGAAGCCGGGCCTAACTCTGGGAGAGACATTTTTTTTATAGCCTACCCGCAGGTTTTCGTAGGAACTGGACTAACTGACGACAGGATCAGAATATGTCCGAAAATACACACTTTCACAAGATAAAGATTCAAAGGTGAGATTTAGAGTACTAATTAATACTGGTAGAAACAAAATTTTCGAATCTACGCGGCATCTTCGAAAAAGAATTCAAGGGTGTCCACCCGTCACGATTATAACGTACGGACGTAAGAGCATGGGGCATGTGCAAAAGAGACTTGCTCACGTCCTGGAATGGGAGTAGGAGTGGGATAAAACTACACTTAAAGCGATGTCAACGCTAAAGCTGCAATTAAACTAAATCAATCAAAATCGCTTGAAAATGCATGAATTATTTTTCTTTATGCCACATCGTGTACCAATGTCATAGATATGAGCATAGTTGCATAATTTTACGTAAGTGAAACAAATAATTCCAAGTGGTCAAGATTTATTTGGAGGACAGTGCAGCAGTGACTGCACGGTATAAAATAAATAATGTTACATGGTGCGTACAAACTATAGCGTGGATGAAGTTAAACAATAAAAGATAACAAGGCAAGAAAGTATTGTTACAAAACAAGATTAAAAGCCCTGCAGCATTGCACTATTACGTGTGAGAGTCAGTTACGAATTACTTACAACACAAGCCTAAACTGCTACAGACATTGGTATACAGATTGATAAGTGTACAAACCGTCGTGACACATTCCCTGTCTCACTTATTTTTCCAAATGGGGAATGTCGGTTTATTTAACATTGTGTCAAGAGTAACTTTAGGTTTGCTCTTAGCCCACAAAGGCTGTTTATTTGAGCCGTTTTTGGTCCCCTTCCCGAATTTGTCATGAGCGTTTTCAGGAAGCGTCTCATCAGCCGGAGGTGTCCGTGACACGTCCTTTCCTCCATGTTTGCTCTGGCTATTTAAAATTGCACCTAATGCTGAGACATGTTCAAGTCGAGAACTTAAGTCACGATCCCCATGATTGCCTGTGCTCTGGTAAATATTTAGCCATGACGGACTTCCTCCTCCAACAGTATTATTTCCATTTGCTTGAGTGTGGGTAATCTGACCTTCTCCCAGCATTTTACTTGTCACTTTTCTGCCCGACTTTTCGTTAGCAGAATTTCGAGAATGGGAAGAAATTGGAAGTGTATCATTTCTGCCAGACGATTCTGCCGCTAAATTGATCCGGAATTTATTGAGATCACTGAGCCCTTGAAGTTCATTCAACTGCTTGTTCAACCACGATATCATATTTTCATTGGATTCCACCGTAGCTTCGAATTCCTTGACTTTCTCCTGTAAACTTGAGACTTCAGTTGTTGCTGAACTAAGTTCATCTTTGGCTGATATTAAATGTTTCTTGCTTTCCCCCAATTCGTCCTTCAGATTCTGCACCAATGCGTCTTTTTCTTGGTTTCGCCGCTCACTTTCAGCTAGTGCGACAGCCTGCAAACCGATATACATGGTTAGTGAAAGGAAACAAAGTGGAAGGTTACAACGATGTCATACAACACCCAGATTACAACACAATCCATCAGGCTCAATTAATACCTGTTGTTTATTTTTTGCATGGGAGCTACGAATGTCGTCTTGTAGCTTCTTGATAATCTCGTTTGCCTTCACGAGCTCAGATGCTGTAACCAAGCTGGAATTTCTCAATTTTTCCATCTCTCTCGACAAGTCCTGTTTCTGCTCTTCCAACTTCTTCTTTTCGCATGTAAGATCAATTATGTCTTTCTGATACTTCTGAATGGCTTCTTCGTGTTTCTTAACTATTTTGTCTAGGGACTGAACTTCTCTTTGACATTCCATTTTTGACAAACGCATTTGGTGATAGTCGTAGTCTAATTTAGTGTTCTGTTGTCGAAGTCCCGCAAGCTCTTGCTGGAATTTTTTCAGTTCGTCACCACAAATTCTCAAGCGATTGGAAGCATCTTGGAGTGCACTCTCTTGATTTGCCTTCACGAGAGTTAGGCTTTGATTCTCGGCCTCGAGGGCGGAAATTCTGTTCTGTAGATTTTTCTGTGCCTGAATCAAACCGAAACTCAATCTGTTCACACTGACCCTTTTCAAAATGAAGGGAAGTCAGTGTACTTGCTTGGGCGATTCATGCAAAGGATTTTACCTGTTTATTTTGCTTATCAGTCTCACTCCTCTCCTGGTCAAACTTGGCAACAAGCTCGGACTGCATTCTTAATATTTTTTCTTTTTCTTCAGTCAGCTCCTGGAAGTGCTTCGACGTCATGGAAGTAGTTTGATTATGAACTTCATCTCGCAGTCGATTTAGTTCCGTGCACTTTGCTTCGTACAATGTCTTCAAACGGGCCAGCTCGGATTCCAACGTGTTTGAAAGGTGATTGTACTTATCTTGCAAAAGCTGGTTGTCCTTCTTGAGAGAAGTTGTCACATCACAGAGAAACTTTTTCACTTCTCCGTCCGTCCCAGGATTAATTTGTAGTGACAAATGACAAAGATATTTAAATGGATTTGACTCCACGATGTCCAAAACTGTAATAAACGTTAAAGTTCAAATTAGTTTCTATATCGACGGCTAAACTGCAAAACCCAGCATTAGATTTCATAGCCTCGGTTTCATAAACCAGCATACGACAGCTTTAAACATTTTTAAACGCAAAACCTTCTCGCTTTTCCTCGCCGTATAAAACAAATGACGAACAGTAAAACTCAAGTTTGACGGAACTAAAACTGCTTTCAAAACATAAATTTTGATAATCTTTCTTGTAGATTAAGTAGAAAACTAATTTTAGAAACTAATTTTAATGACTGTAATTATTTTCTGGTGTGGGTTGGAGGAGCCGAGCTGGTTGTGGATATAGTAGGTTTGGTCAAATTAATTGTGGACAAATTGGAGTGTGCATTGAAGCCAAAAATCAAATGCTGGCGTTTGCAACTTAGCCGTCGACATGATCATGAATAAAACAACAATCCAGATTCGCTATGATACCGTACCCGTGTTTTCCCCATTCATCTTCATCACCAGCACAAACTTGGGCCCATTCCCTTCATATACTGACTTCAAGTGCATTCCACCGTCCCCTTCAGTGGTATAAGAAGAGTTTGGGTCACATCTGTCCAACAAGCTCACAAGCTGGCCTGGAAATCCATAGAAATCTACCAGAAGCCCCTGCTGGAGTCTCAGATTTGGAAACTCTGTCTCTGTCACTCTTAAATGATAATAAAACAAAGGATTCTCATCGCTTGTTAGACGAAGGACTATCTCCTTGTGAGGGTTCATGGTTCCATAAGACGGAGACGGGTACGCCAATGTAACCCGAACGAATTCCCTCTGCTCGCCGCTGCACTGCATCGAACCTGGATTGTGATTGTGATTAGGGGGAATGTTCTCAGCGTTTGGATGAAAGATGCCTGTATCACTATTCTTCCTAATTGACACCGGTAGAACCTTCGTGTATTTTGCCATGCTTGTTTGAGAGGAACTGTGCGTGGACCCCGTCATTATATCATCTGGAAATAAGGATATTATAATATCAGTTTACAATTAAAATACAACACTAGAGGTAATTTTATCTACGATTGGAATTACTAGACAAAATTTCGGTCAACAATATATGAAAGTTTTCTTACTTGAAATTTGCACCTTTAACAACGATCCTCACCACGAATTAGACTCACAGAAAATGGTCGCACATGAGGAATTTTCTGTTTTCCTTCAGCGGGAAATACAGAACAACTGAGCTGGGTTAGACAATCAGTTGTCAGTCAACAGACTGGAGAACAACAGATGGTGGCACAAAATTGATAGAAAGTTTTAGGTCTCACTCCACAACGCTATTAGATTCAAAACGACTAAAAGGAGTTTTCGTGATTGCACTGGTAAGTCTAAGCATGTGAATCAAACGAGGCGTCGAAAAAGCAACAGGTTCAGTTTTAATGAGCATATATAGACGTACAGAAGAACTGGACCGCTACCAAACCAACGCACTGTAACGGTCGCCCAGTTTTCCCGCTTCTTCCTGTTTTAAGGTTGATATTTTTGCTACTGGGGCCTCATCATCAATAGTCAGGATGGCCGAGTGGTCTAAGGCGCTGCGTTCAGGTCGCAGTCCAGTCTTCTGGGCGTGGGTTCGAATCCCACTTCTGACAGTAACATTTTTGTCAGTTTTATAAATGCTGGTAACAAAATAGAGTTTATTAAGTACCTTTAGCTGTAGCTAGCTAATTCAGTAATACTCAAAGTTTTATGAAAGTCTCACGCAAATAGTCTCACTGTGAATCACATTAATCACACACAGTAATCGATATTTTATCTCGCTGTTATTTTAGGTGCTCAGTTAATACTAGTCCCAGGAACAGCAATGAGAGATGAGATGTGTTGAAACTTTCTCCGATGTAATCAGCTGAAAATAAAATCATTACAGCAGCAGGCCCTACACCAACAAGAGTGGAACAAAGAAAAAACAGGGTGCATTGTAGATTTTACGGCTATCACCGTATGTGTTTTTAATTCTGTGCGTAAGAGAAAACTTGCTTCTGCACTGCACTGAGCATACGGCGTAATGTGAGACAAATACAATCAAACGCTTTAATAGGGAAGGTGGTGCTACTGTCGTCGTACAAATGCGAATCGTATGATGCAGTTGACAGTTGACAATACAACTTGAGAATTTTATTTTCCGCATTTTGAAACTGATAACAAATGACTGCTGAAAAAGTGTGAAACTTGTTTATTGGAGGCTATCCACAATAACGAATTTTATGAAACAAAAGCGTGATACATTTCGAATTAAGTTCTCTAACAATCTCCGTATTCAAGTTGACACTGCAAAATAATTTTTGCAAACTGAGAATAAATTATTGTAGACCATAACTTGATGTTCCCAGAAGGCTTGAAAAGTTGAATAGTATCTATCGAACTAAGGATTTTACTTCTTTTTGGATGGACCGCTCGATGCCTTGGGATCTGTTTTTCGTTTTCCGGCTTCTTTTTCAGGAGTCTTCTTAGGTGTTGAAGCACCTTTTGCTCCCTTCGAGGCCTCACTTGAGCTGCCTTCATCGCCCTCCTGTTCTTTTTTTACATCAAAATCCGGTAAACCTTCCAGAATATCTTTCAAATGGTCTTTGCCCTCGGCGTCGACGGCAGAAGCTCCACCTTCCGTGTCAACATCCATTGATTCTACCTGTTCTGCTTTAACGGCGTCGTCTCCTTCAACTTTTGCCGTCGATTGGGACTCCGACGGCACTGAAAACATAATATCAAAAAATTGTAACTACTTTTTGTTCAGTGCATGATTTATTTTTAGTTTCAAGCGTCCTTACTTCCAGTATCTTGAATGGACATCTGCATGGCATATGCAATCTGCTCTTCCTCAGACATTGTAGAAAAGTCAGGGGCTCCACGGGGTTCAGCTGCAGCTACCCCGCTTCCACTCCCTGCTCCTGGATCCATAGACATGCGAAGTGCTGTTTCCAGCATTTGCTCTTCATTAGAGGCTGTGAGTTAGACGAAGAAAAGTTAACGTCCATGATGAAGTACGAATCTTTCATGATAGTGAAGAGGGATCCTCATTCTTAGAAACTTACGCCCTTCGTTAGAATTGTCTACTTGTTGTGCCCGGGCCTCAGCTTCCTGACGAGCTCTTTGCTCCTCCATTGATACACGCAGAGCCAATGCAAGTTCTGGATCGTCATTGGGATCAATTCCAAAGTCGAATCCCCCTCCTCCCATTCCGCCAATAGGTGCTCCGTCTTCGCTCTGAAGAATCGGTGAATTAAGTAGAGCATCCGTGAGACTAGGGCCAGGTGGGACGACGATTAGATGGCTTGATGTTCCGTCCCGGCCGTTCAACGTATCGATGAAATTATTGAGAACTTTCTGGTTTTTCACTAGCTCATCCCCGAAAGCGATGATATCCACATTAACCTTCTCTTTCTTCATACGTTTTGCAAGCTTGACCAACTCGTTCTCTTCGATATCATCTAAGGGGCTCCCGATGAAAACTACAATCCTCATTTTATGATTCTTTCCCTAGGTGAAAAATATTTTCATTTTAGTGTGTTTGTTCACACGAAAAATTTTTTAATTGGCCGCGCATTCATGTCATTTATCCCCACGAGTGAGCGAGCTCAACATTACCTGACGATGTTTCAAAGCTAAATGTGCAACTCGCAATCCCGGAATTAATTTCAGCTCCCCATGGGGTTGCACGGCCAGCATCTTCGACATCAACTTTGACTGGTCAGTTGTCAATGTTGTTAGCACTTCAGAGCTATATCATTATGAAAGAAATTTGAGGAGAGCAGCCCACTGGTATAAGTGCTACGAAAACGAACTGATAACGCCATGAAGATTTTTACCTCGCCAGTGTAAGAAGGCCAACATTGTTTTCCGGATTTGTTCTCGTCTTCTGTAATGATACTATGTTCACTGCATCTTGCATAGCAGCCATACGGGTAGGTACGAAATCCCCATTCCGCATGTAGTCGCTGTCGTCCACACTGCAATTAAATTAATATTAATTTGTCACCAAAATTAAATAATCACTCACAGCTTCGGAAATAAATAGCACGACCCCTCCTACGCTATACCTTACAACCCTACTTGAATGCTCATAGGCTCCAAAGTTTTAGTAAAGTAAGTTTTAGTATTCATTTCTGGCTCATACACTGGAAATCACTACATGAGCCACATAATTTCACACCAACTAAATGTCTCTACTATGAGTTGGCCGCAGTTTAGAAGTCATTGTCTTTATGGAATCCATAATTCTTAACGCATAACTATCATACAATTATGAAAACGTTCGAAAATTCGACCATGATGGATATTTACTCTGAATCTCACCAAATCATTGTGCTTTCCAAAACCATTTTGACAACGGTTCGTACGGTGACGGTGAGTACAAGGAACACTCACTCGAACCTTTAAAATGAACGAAAAAACTAAATATTTTGAGACGGAAACGTAAATGCTCCAATGACTGAGCTGAGACGTGTCTCGAATGAGGCCAAAATGAGAATAATATCACCGATTTTAAAACTGTGTTTACGAAACTTGATGATCGTCACTTCCACACTTCAACCCGTGATACTGTGCCTGTACGGTACAGCATCTTTCAGTGAATCGAGTGCGATGACTTTACAGATTCCTTATGTTCAAATGCAAGGCGCCATACAAACAAACGCTAAACGCGCAAATTTCAAATATCTGAGCCACCTGCTTTCAATGGCAATCCCCGGTACTGCGCTGACGGAGTGGCATTATTCACCGTGTTTTTACGATTTTTCACTTCTACCCCGCTGAAGCACGAGCTGTTCCTGATAGAATTACGACTTAAATGATAATGATGTAATAGTTTTTGACAGCTGGTAATGAGTTTAATGAGTTTCTGAACACTGAGGAGGTTCATTCTATGACATTTATATTGCATGGCATGAATCGTCAATTAGAATATTGCCGATACGATTTCACAGAAAAATTCAAAAATAAAACACGCGTTTGTAGATATGGAGCACTAAGAAAGATAAATTTGCTAAGACATATTGATGCCGTTTCCATTCATCTCCAAATCGTACAATTTTGCCATATCCACATTTGGTGTCGAGGAGTCCCAACTTTAGGAAACGTTTCCGAGACTTATCCAGAGTGTATAGCTATCTGGCTTAGGGTTTTAATTGTTATATAAATTTATCCAGACTAGTGGCACGCTAGGTCAGCCCCGAGTTATTGTTGGGGGGCATAAGCTGTGTAGCCATAACCAGCATTGGCATATCCATAATCTTGATTGTACTGTTGGCTTGGTTGCTGTGTGACGTCATATTGTGGTTGTGTCTGGGGGTATGGCGGCTGACTGTAATTTGACTCCATTAACGGTTCCGCTGATGCGGGATTATTTGCCTGATGCTGAAGCTGTCTCATTCTAGACATGCGACGTCTTCTCTTCTGTCTTCGAAGTTTCTCTTTCTCCGTCAATTCAATTATTTGGCCTTCAAGATGGGGTCGATTTAAGTGGAGGAGCTCAAAGTCTGCAAGAACTTCTGCGCTTGCCAGGACCTGCGCTTGCTGGTCCGAATAATAGTACCAGAACACAATAGCCATCCCTACGCAGGCCACCTCCATGAAAATGGAATACGCCAGAACGAACGAGGCCACTTCCCACACGACATCCAGCACGTCATCTCGATCGCACAGTATCTGATTTCCAGACAAATAAAATCAAGCCATTTATTGATTCAAATTCTTTGGTTTAAATTAAATTCCAAAATTATATAATCACAAGTTTTTTAAATTCACATCGATACGAAGATTCAAAGTGATACCCTCATGTAGTTACTGTCCAACGTGTCACACCACTGATTTACATAACCACAACAAGATGGAGGTCTGGCTTGTTGGTTGAGACATCTAAATATACCTGACCAAAATGTATTGAAAGGAAGGTTGCCGGGATTTGGTCCAACAGAGCAGAGCCCTCCTGGAGCAATCATATTGCTCGTAACAGTGCTAGGAGCTAGGAGTAGCGTATCATTTATCCGGAAATCACAGCAGCCCTGCAACCACCAACACCGACACATGATGTTCCAGATTTTTTTGTGAACAAAATCAAAATGAATCGTGCTCAAGCCACTGTCGGAAATTAAAGCATAAGCATCAGAATTACCTGCCTCACTTGCATTTAAGTGCGCGAAATATTTTTCTAAAAGGGGCTTTGCTGTAAATGAATTTTTAGGAAGTACTTAACATGGGCGTAAACGCAAGCCTCAAACCCTTCGACAGGTCAAAGCGGTTAACATGCTTAGACTAGTAATATAAAACTCAATTGAAAGCTCCTACGTCATTTCACCATAGAAGCTTTCACTTGATTTGGTATGATTTCACCATTGGTGACATGTTTTTATCGATGAGGTCAATAGGTCATTTCTTAATATTGAAGGGTAACTGTAAATTTTTGTCCCATGAGTAAATAGTAAATAATCTTTTGCACTGTCGAAAGAGACATAAATTGTCTGTGCATCAATCGTGTAGACTGTAGGCTGTGGACAGATTTGAAATGCCCATTTATTGTAATTTTAAAATGTATGAAAAATGCAGTTTTTCGTCCGCAATTTCTCAAATAACCTAATTGTCTTGATAACATATACCGTATTAAATAATTTCAGCATTAGTACGTCTCTGAGCTAGAGTCATGTGGAAAAAAGAGCAAAACGGGGACATTATCGTTCTGAAGTACAGGGCATAAAAATTTAGATAATTTTTCTCCAATGAAGTACAATGCATAAACTGTAGCAAGAAGCTGGATTTGAGTCAACCTACCTTCGTTTTAGTTATCTTTTCCAGAAGATACACTTCTTTGTAGGACGTCTTTTGGATACCACTCGGCGGTGCATTCTCGTAGTAGATCTCCACAAAGCTGAACACCGATCTGAAAGCTACAACATGTTCCAGATTTCCAGAATCCAGTGTCCTGTCGTTGTAGTGGTACAAGAAATAGGCAGCCTTAGAGAGTGCGATTGCTATGAAGTACTGAAGCGATACGATGAGAAACATCCACTGTGGAGACATAAACGTACTAAAAACGAAATTTAGGCGTCTTAGGAGCAGGTTGTTGTTCTACATTGAAAATTCGGAAACTCACGATGACTCCCAGACCAAGATTGTTAATCTTGAGGTTTAGAATATAAAATGCCATTGGGGAAAGGATAAGGGTAAGGACCAGGGATGCAATAAATCGAGTGACAGACTCGGTCGTGTCACTCGTTGGTGGAATCCCATAACTTTTCACCAGCCAGCTGATGTGACCCGTGAATATAATAGCGGCCACCTGTCTAACATACAGAGGTATTACGATCTCTCATTCCTCTCTACTCAATTCAAAGTACTCACAAGGGAAAAGACGTAGAGGAAAGTGTACTTTTTCTTGGCCACTTCCTTGAACGAGGACACGGTGCTCTCCCAAATGGCACGGAAAAAGCTGGCAATGGATGCATTTCGAGCGTACTGGAGCTGAATATGCAGAAGGAGCTTGGTCTGATCTATTGTGTCAGCTACGACCACAGCCACATCGTCCTCCTTCACCGTTTGTACCGGAATATTATTATCATTATTATTGCTAATCTTATTGCTCTTTCGATGGCGGTGATGATGATGCTCGCTTTTATGACGAGTCTTTTCCGGTAGCACCGTTCCACCCGTGGAAGATTTCTTCTTCTCCGGCAAGGCCGGCCCAGCCATGTTTGATTTCTTCTTCTCCGGCAAGGCCGGCCCAGCCATGTTAGATTTCTTCTTTTTCGCTCGATGCTTGTGTCCCATATTGCTCAACTTGAATCTTACAAAAACCAAAATACTACGGATTGTCCTTACTTTATTCCGACGACGCGACTTTAATAAGGAGGACAAGGTAGGTGTAAGTGTATAATTCGTATGTTGGATCGACCCGGGGCTTATATGGCATGAACCCCATCCCCATCCCTAGAATATACTGATACTGACCCTAAAGTCAAAGTCATTCGCCCAACTAACGCATAGTTTTCAATTTGAGGTTTCACCGAAATAATTTCTGGGAAATTAAACATGGAATTTCCCAAAAGCATTTTAATGCTCCCAATGACTTACATTTGGTATTCTATTTTTAAAAAATCAGTTTTCACAAACCAGTGCAAAAGTGCTATACAGAAGCAACGTTTCCGTGGCTAATGATCAGCCGTCGCAGTTGATGGTATTAGCATGTAGCATGTGGCATAGAATATTGCATTTTACTTCACTTCCCTCCGTTTCTTAGAAGTGATACTACCTACTTCCAAACAAAGCGATTGCCTGAAACACACTTGAAGTGAATTGGTCTTCGGCTAGCGGAAGGACCGTGGTTTCCATTGAAACATGCTCATAGTAAAAGCCCGCTGACTTCAACCCACTCTCAGTAAATTCACTCACGGAGTAGTGAGGATGATCAGTATGGGTTTTAATAGGGTCCTTTAATCCAGTTGTGTTGTACTAATGAAGTTGCGTACAATGTAAATGTAAGCGTAACCTCCATATATCGAAAAATTTTTGATGAATTTATTCAACGCAGGGGTGTAAAGACTAAAGACTAACTTTGTTTAGCAATCAAGGGGAAAGGAGCAATATGAAGTATTTAAGCGAAATCACGAAATGTTTAAAGCATTTCAGATCAGGATCAGATCGCACATGTGAGAGCCTAGGTAATTTACTTTTGAATTTTGTACGTACTAATTCGTGAAGTTTATTCCATAAAATGAACATCACTAATCATTAGATGCTAAAATTTTTGGGTCGACGATGTTCACCTAATTGAAGACTCGCCTCTGACCGATTAAAATAAAGTCCTGAAGGCGGACGCCTGCAAACTCAATAAACTTAAATTTTGTATAAGTCGCAAATGTACCGCTAAATTCTCAATGATTAGTGCACGGGATGCCAAGGAACAATAAATCATTCATTCATCTAACTGAAGTCTCAAGAGGTAAGAATTCTACCTTTAGAATTCAGAGGCTTATCAAATCTGAAAAAACTGCTTACAATCCTTGACTACATTTTATTTCAAAGCAATTTAGCCAAACTGAGCATCAAATATCAGTTTTACTAAATAGTACTCTGGCCTTAGACAGCCAGTCAGATCTGCTTATGTAAGCACCACATAACTTCCTGTTTCCCGTGAACTCGTTTCTTCCATGAAGCATCCTCCAGTTATCAAAAATAAGTATGGTTCCAGGCTGCAATTTCAACCACATCGGCGCACTTTGCACGACATCCGAAAGGTATATAAGACTCTTGTAGAACACTGGAATGTTCTCCTCGGGAACGGTGACCAACGTCGCTAAATCATGGGGGTTGTACCTAGTGGATAAAAATTACAGCTGCAGCTGAGGATCACTGACTCCCTTACTAGTCCCACGGCGCGGGGAAACTAGGTTGTTTGAAAAGTAAATGATGTTCTCGAGTAGCTTTCTGAACAAAATTAAACTCATTGCTAGCTGATCTGTAACCTTAGTCACTTTTAAGCCACTTATGTTAACAAAAGACAACTGACAATCTCGCAAGAACCGTACTGATAGAAATACATACAGGTAAACTCACCGCACGCAATCCAATTCGCCAGAGTACGGATTATGGTGGAAAATCGGAGAAACTGAGTAAAATTCATGCTTGCCAGGATCAATGTAATTCCAGGGTATGAGGAATTCACTCAGAATTTCGTAGTATTCTGGTTTCCTCCTCAGAACTTCTCGTGCAACTTGAAAACCATCCACAAGTGAATTGAGACCACCCTCTCCAGTATGGTGCAAACAGTGGAAAGCCTGAAGACTTTTTCAAGGGTCACAAACCTTCTTATGGCAGTGAAGCTGCTCTCTAGAGGATTCTTCACATTAAGAACTATAATTATTTTCAGTCTTACCCCGCTGGTTCTGTAAAGTAAGTTGTATCCGTGTGAAGGTGTACATAACCCGACGTATACGCCGTGTCAGCGTGCTCGAGGTTGGATTCAAACTCATAAAAATCCCCATAAATGGTATTCATGGGTTGGGAAATTCTTGAAATAGCTCTTTCTGTTGAAATTTTATCTGCAGGAGATTGAGTTATGAGCGTAAGTCCGAAAGATCTTATATTCTTCACCGCCTGAACAAGCCCGTCGTCACTGTCCATGAATTGGTGGTAGCTCACGTGCACTTCCTTAGGATCAGACGTGGTACTGGTGTTTGGAATGTGTTTTATCCCATGAATATTTAAGCGTTTGTCAAACTTTCTCACTAATTTCCACTTTGCCTCCAACCACTTCGTTCCAAATGTCGATACATGCTGGTCCTCCCATATTATCTCCGTTGTTGCTTGGCCATGTGGTGTATGGTGGGTGGAAACCTGCCTCACTTCACAATTGCGTGGGAGATCTGATGGTATTAGCAGTCGCTGATTCGTTAAACTACTGTAGCATTCAGGACATCTGCCAACATCAATAATCATCTTACTTGAAGCTCTGTAAACGCTTACAACTTTCCAGCAGAATGACCGTTCAAGACGGATTTCTTTTATAGTTTCCCGCACCTGCAATGATGACGTAACCAAACTGCCGGAATTGTCACTTCTGTCTCAGAAAGTTCTAATTTTACGTAGGGCTCCTCAACTGTTTTTTCGATAAATATACATTTCTTCAGCTTCGATTTTATTTACTTCATATACATCTGAAAATAAAATGAGGCACACTTACTCGATGAAGTCCAATTTGAAGTCGATGACGTACAGAGTGTTCTTAATTTCACAGAAATTGAATTCTTCTGGGAACACCAAAGTGTTCCCCGACTTACAAATTTTAATACTGTGCTCATTTCTACAGCAAGCTCCTGTGGCAATTATATTTCAAATTCTAAATAATATTGATTCATCAATGCACGAGGCTACAGCAGCGGTTACTTCCGTGGTGATAGAAGCAACAAGCAACCAGTGGCTAAATCTGAGTGCAAAGCACGGGTCACTAAGGAATAAATGGACACTGTTCATGCTATAATTAGAACGTGAGTAGTAAACGGTATAATTCATTCGGTGCCATTCATGGTCTTGTTATCGATCCCTCTTAACTAAAATCGTTAAAGTAGATCTAATTCATTCACAAGTCAGATCAGATAACCATTCTCGTCGGGGCGAAACCATTTCGCCCCAGAGAGAGACTGTAACTTGTCATTTCCACAAACCACAGTTTCTCCAGAAGTAATGAAGTGGCGAATGTCTTCGTTATTGATAAAATCAGGTGTGTATTATAATAATAAATAACAGTACTACGGCTCCATGCTCGGTCATCCATTATTGTCACTATAATAGTGGTACATTACGCGACTTACAGCTGGGTGCAGAGCAGAGGTTAGGCCTACGAGGGATGTCCACGGGCATTACATGCCAGTCCCATACCCATCAGGCATGGGCCCATTTTTTAGAACGTGGTAGGGCAGGCATTTATTTTATTCACGATGCGCGGGCAAGGGTCGTCCATCCAGCACTTGTGTGGGGCACACATGAGGCCCGCCTAAGCCCACGTCATGCAGAAAACGTATAAGGATACGAACGAAGATTGACTACGCATTCTGCGTCTTAAAGCATTTGCTTACGTAGTCTGGGCAAAAATTGTCATTTGCCCATGGGTAGCCCATTGCCCAAGTGAGCTGGGCTTTAAAGTTTACGTGGGCATGGTGGGGGGCAAGGGCGTAAATTACTGCAGAATGGACTGTGCATGGGCTGCCCATGTCGCAGAAAAAATGTTTACGGGCACGATGGGCGTACAATGTCTCCGTGGGAATCACCTCTGGTGCAGAGTAACTTTTTGTGTACATTGAAATATTTCACGCAAGTTTCGCGCAGTCCGTGCATAACCTCCGACTTAGAAGCTTGTCTTTCAGTTAGAGCCGGGGTAATTACAGCACGACCCTTTACAAATTACCCATTACATATAATTTTTTCCAGTTCCCCCATTACTAATTAACCATTACTTCACAAAATGTATTATCATTCCATTACAAATCACCCATTACTTAATTAAGAATTTCGAACCAATACCCATTACCCATTATTTGTAATGGTAATTGCAATTACTTTATCCATTACATTGCAAGTAGGGACGATTCTTTCCTGTGGTAGGTTTTAAATCGAGCCTGAGTTGTTGAGTTATTGAATGAAACGTAAAAATAAATAGTGGACTAATACTATTTAAATCTCTCCTGAAAATCTTAGAAGTTTACAAAATAAAATTTCAGCACGATTTTTAATCTCATCTGTAATGGCGGTCACCCTCTTATCATTATAAATACAAATTGAGTAACATCGAGTGTACCTAACTAAAAATTCTAGGTGACATCTTTTACATACGTCCCCTTCACTCACTCGTCCGGCCGTTGATATTAATATCAATGATACCTCGAACATAGGATAACGCGACAGTCCGGTGACAATGCTTGACTAAAAATACAGTTTTGTAGCTGAAAGTAGAGGCTGTATTTGCAATTACAAATTACATCGCATGAATCTCCAACTATCCATTGCCCATTACATTACATTTTCTTCGAGTTACCCATTACACATGGGTCGCAGTAATATCCATTACCCATTACCCATTAGTAATGGGTAGTCGTAATGGGTAGAGTGTCCGCAAAAATGCTTAAAGGTCATTAACGGCCAAATTTAAAGAGCTCTTATGGAAAAATAACATAGACCCTTTAATTTTTTACGCACGAACATTCAAAAAATATTCTTTACGGACACCCTAGTAATGGGTAATGGGTAATCGATAATTATCCATTACCCCGGCTCTACTTTCAGTTGGTTAAAATTCCATCTTCTACAGGGTGTCCCAAAATGATGCGTAACATTTAAATTTCCTCTCATGCCCGAGCGCCTCAACGTAGGACAATGAATGTGGTCGCAATCAATAGCTGAGGCTTTGAGTATTTGTTCGGTACCAGGCTTGCTCAAATCCGACAGCTGGTTCCGAAG
>WJFA01000952.1:0-26533 GCA_009870155.1 Pseudobourletiella spinata | reverse complement strand
AATAAATAATTTAAATTTGTTCTCGTATCTTTTCCCCCCCACAGACTCACCCCAGCCGCCGAAGGGAGACAGCAACAACAAAGGATGCAACTATGCCCGGACCAATGGTGTTGGGCTGAATGAGAACTCCTCATCCTCCTGCTCCTCCACGGAGAAGCTCTGCTCCGGCTCCGGGGACGCCCCGGGGCAGGACATGATGGGCGGCGGCGGGGTTCGGCCCAAGGACGAGATCATCCGGGTGGTGGACTCTCCGCGCGGGAGTGAGCCCGACAACGAGGACGGGGACTCGATCAAGAGTGAATCAAATCTACATTGTGATAGGAACGGAGACTTGAGGGACAATGCTTCGGAGACGGGCTCCGACGGGGGTCTGGATGACTTGCCCAAGCGGAAGCAGCGACGGTACCGAACCACCTTTACCAGTTACCAGCTGGAGGAGCTCGAGAAGGCCTTTGCCCGCACGCACTACCCTGACGTATTCACAAGGTGAGACGATGATGACGTCGAGGGTATGCCGCTCCGGCTCCCGCCGACAACTTCAACTATAGAATAACAACTAACTGAGAGAGCGAACGATCCTATTATGAACATATGTCACGACATAATGATGAGTCTTCTGAGGAACCCTCCGAATTAGCTAATGAATAAAGGACAATTTGTCCCTCTGGATAGTTCCAGGTAATGCTCTGCAACACATGTAGCAGTGTGTGAGTGTGGTGGAGGAGGAGGCTCCGGTAATCATGAGGTTCAAAGGGAAGTAGTTTATATAGGGAGGGACGGCCGGCGCCGTCAGACACAGAGAGAATGAGAGACAGAGGACTTTGAGAGGAGCCTTAATAGGTAAAACAATGAGGAGCCGTTCTATATATCGCTCTATATAGGAGTGAGAGAGAGAGACAACAGCGATGAGAGTGAGGTGAAAATAAGTAATTTGTTGAGGAAGAAAAACAGCAATTTGTTGAAACAGAGGGTATATAGGAGAGGAAACCAGACGGTTTCTCAGAAAATCCGATTTTCCAAAGAGTCCTTTGACAGGGAAACGAGGGGGCCGGAAAAGGTTGAGAGAATGATCATCATTACAAGGTAATGTGGACGTGTGAGTACGTATACATAAATGTATGCACAAGGGGCCGTGGAGTCCGTCCACCACAGTGAACCACACAAACCTTTCGGACCCCCTATTCCCTCCTTCTTCTGTAGGTGGTTGGTAGGCCGACAAACAAACGGTTGTGGAAAACAAAGTCTACTAATTTTCAACTGTGAAAAATTAGCCCGTTCCAAGAAGCGGAGGAGTGATCCGGATGAAAAGGCAGGATGATGTTGATGGTGATGATGATGATGAGGACGACGACGACGACGACTGCGTAACCTTTAGTTTACCTTTGGCAATAATAATAAACGATCCCCACCTAATGCTGCTCGGGGTTCCGTCGTCACTCCGCTCCATGGCCCATGTAGTACAATACTAGGACTATCCATGACGTCTTTCCCAGTGGTCAGCGGAGAGCTTTATTGCTCAAGTTTCTATTGTTGGACTCTGTGGCGGTCCTCCGCCTGGGTTATTGACTCGAGACACTCGAGACTGCGTCCATATGCCAGGGTGTGTGAGAGCCTTTGTGTGCCGCACTCTTCACACTGCCGAGCCGGCCACGACCACCTACAACAAGCCAATTTATTCCTTGTGCCAAGTTCACATGATGTAGTTAGAATGAAAAGTGGATGGCTTGCAACTGCAACCATCGAAAATAGAACAGACTCATGTTGTTGTTGCTATTATTCACAACGGGGCTTGGCGTGTCTTGATATAATTATTACTATTATTATAAAATTGTTAAATTGCCCTCACCACATTACTCAGCCGCTTCACCCCGTCTGTATCTTGTCTTTCCAGGGAAGAGCTGGCGATGAAAGTTGGTCTAACGGAGGCACGGATCCAGGTGAGAGAACTCATTTAATTTGCTCAGCTACTTTACAATAATGGTTTTGGAAATCCTCAAGGATCCACAGTTATGAAATGATAGTGAATATAGTCATCCAATGCCAAATCCGCCAGGCATGCATGAACCACCAAAAGTGTATTAGAATAATAATAATAATGATAATCATATTATCTGGAAAACGAACCGCTCATGAAGTGAACGAGTAGGTGAATAATGTCAATGGACGTTCGTAAAGTTGCAATTTTATTCTCTTCCGTAATGGGAACCGCACTATAAAAGACAACTCTGACTGAGAGTGAGAGAGTGAGGTCGACCGGGATAGTATGTATATAGCGGATGGGATTGAGCAGTGTGCAGGGCCTCTGTCTCAACACTATCTTCTAGTGAAACCAAGGTAAAAATTCTCTGGTCTGCGTATGTGTCCGTATGTGTGTATGTTGGGGCTCCGCTTCCAGCCACTACGGCACTTTATCAGTCCCCCCGATTTCCATGTAGAGAAAACTCGCTGGGTGGTCGTCAATCATCCTTAACTTAATTACCTCTTGGTTTAGTGTAGGAATAGATTGCGATACTTGTTGGTTTCGCGTGAGAGCCGCTCTCCATGTCCGCGAGAGAGAGAGAGAGAGTGTAACCCTCCGTGGTGCAACATTTCACAACTGTCCACACACTAACGACCTCACACAGACACACACAGACACACACACACACACACACACACACACACACACACACACACACACACACGCAAATACATACATAGAGGCTCAAACGCGCGCGCGCACACACTGCCAAGAAAACTGGACAATCCTATAGAATTTTTCTTGTCGCTCGTCCACCATTAAAGCCTTCGGCACTCACCCCCGTCAAAGGGTAATTTGTAGGTGCGGATCCGTATGTACTGAACTGGGCCTGTCCACTGCAAATTATATCCTATAGAGTACTCCAAACCCTCCTGTAATAATACAATATTAATAGCCAAGAAGACACAGAGATCGGATGGCTGGATGGAGTGTGTTGTCGCTCTTGAGACAAATCTCCCAGCCCAAAGCCGTATTTTCACGTTTGTTTTTTGTGGGGATTTACCCATTTTATGGATTTTACTCTCCCCTCCGGCGCCCTCACCTCAACGTCCTCCTCCGAAGGGCTGCTGGAATCAAGTGTATATTTTATTCTGTTCCGGCCACTTAAACATTTAACAAATCTTGTTATAGATTTTTATGAGCTGTGACAATGAGAACAGGAGTCATCAATTACTCGAGTGCATCCACCATGCCGGCGTGTTGACACGGGGTCGTTCCAGCCAGGGGGAGGGGAAGGTCCTACTTCCCTATCATTCTCTATCACACACGCTTAATTTAATTGTACAACCTCATGTCTTCAATGTGTATGCCTCTCAGAGTGCAAACGTACGTACAGCTTTCCGAGTCCATCACTGTGCAGTTTGTCTTCTTCTTGTGTATGCATACGGGTTTCCCTCCGTATACTTTTATGTATGCATGAAGAGCTTCGCGCGGAGGCGCCGGGGATGTTAGGTCCATATAGTTGACACACTGGCTACATGGGCTCGAGCACGGCGACGAGGGGTTTTATCAGTGACTACGAGTCGAGCGCCGTAAAACCTAATTACATATTCATGTTTGATGCTAATAAGCTTAATAGACCTTGCGTAGGGCTCTCATCGTGCTGACAAGGTGGGTGCAGGGAATGACGACGTCGACAGGAGCGGATGAGAAGATGAGCTGGTTAAACACTGTCGGGATGGAAGGAGAAACACAGGCTAGCACAAGTATCTGGCAAAGGGGAGAAATGGAAGTTTTAGTATTTGTATTATGATGAACAGTATGATGCTACTACTACTACTACTACTACTGCACCTGGTATGTGAGGACAATCCAGACTGTTGAGACGCGAGTCGCGTCATGGCCCAGGATTTTTTCAACAATATCAGGAATCCATAATGAGCTTGTGAGCGAGCACTGTGATCTCATACCTACGTATCAATGACATGAATTATTAGTTTTTAACTAATTGTAAGTTGATTTTAAAATACCATTCATCATTCATCACGACGCAGAGGAAACATTTTCCCTGTTTGTACAAGAGCTACAAACTCACACGAGGCTCTCTCATGAATAGTCGTGCGGAAATTTCATTGACTTCATACTATTATTGCTACGATTGCTAAACATCCCCTCACCCGCAGCACCCTCAATCACATGCGAGAGCAGTCACTCACTCCAAGTCAGTCAGTCAGTCAGTCCCTCCAGCATAGTAATTAGACAGACCGAAGGAGAACAAGACACTCAGTCGTCTCTGTGGTCATCGTATCTTCTTCTTTTTTCCTCTTCAGTTTTCCTTCTCTACTGAAGAGTCTACACTACTACACTTGAAGTGTATACGATACATTCAGGCAGGCCTATTGACGTATATTCTTCCCTCCTGTCTCCTTCGTTCGTGAGGGGATTGCAACCTATATAGTAATAAATGGTCAGAGTTTAGAGTAGTACATGTAAGAAGCTCGTTTATTTCCCTACCAATCATATGGAACCACACATGCACACTTACCCACACGATAGCTCTCACTATCTCCATCAAACTGGCTGACACACATGGGGGATGAAGGGCTGTTGTTGTTGTTGTTGTTGCTGCTGCTGCTGCTACCGCTACTGATCTTTATTCTTAACTCCAAACTTGCTCTACTCCCAACACTCCTGCCTCGGCATCCACCTCTAATTTACCAGGATAAAATCTACACTGCGTGTGGAAGATTACAAGGTTCCAAATTTGAGCGGAGAGTCAGAGTGGAAGCAGCTCTATCTCGTCCATTCGCATATTGAGTTTCCTTTCCACAGTGATTTTCCTACTTGAAGGAATCGTCATTGAGATCCTCTACAATAATTCGTCATGTCAATCCCTCATGTACAGGCCGAGAGGAGCATCATAATCTGAAGGAGATTTTTCCACAAAAACTTGAAATTCAACTCCTCCTGTTTAGCTAATGCACATACACACACACACAAACAAACACATAATATGGAGAATCATGTAGTTGTTCGAGAGAGATCGGGCCAAGCTTCAAAACGAATTTTCTAAACATTCCAGGACCTCACAAGAATCCCATCATTAGCTTATTACACTTCATCTTGCCGCTTGATATTTTACGTATTTTTCTTCTCCATCCGCTTCAAACAGGGGTTCTTCAATCCTCTCAACTTTCCACGACAAGAAACAACACACTGTCTGCTCGCGTACACATACACAACAATGTGGAAATCTAATTAACTTGAACAAATTCAAAAACATGTGCCGTATTGGGACTTCTAACATGCCAAACTTAAGGGAAATAAATCTTTCTAGCAATTTTTGTCTAAATTGTAATTGGCGCGCTTACTTGAGCTCTGTTTTTTAGTGGACAGAGATGATCCTGTGCGGCAGGATGTAGTTTTCCGTTTGGTATATGGACATGGATGCGGAATAGGATACGTATGAGCGGATCATGTTTTCTTTATGGGAAAATTAACTGTGGATACCGACGGAGGAGGGAACTTTTCATCAACTTTTATCGGTCAAATCGCATGTAAATATACATGTATCATGCTTTAGACGCATGAGAGCTCCTCCTCGGGCAATTGAACTAATTTTCTCAACATAGTAATAATAAACGAGCTTCGGCTAATAAGTTGATAGATTACAAGAGGCTGTTTTAACGTTGGAAGTTGTATTTTGTTGGAAGAGGGTTTCGTGGTCAAGACTTATTATCCCAAATTATCATTACCGCTCCTCCCTTTTTATCCACGGATGATTGCCACACATGCACAGAAGAGTAGGCACATTCTGTTTGTGTGTATCTGTGTGTCTACTATGTGAATGTGATGAGAGCAGTCCAATTCCGAGTGTCCCGCTGCTTAAGACACGTTCCCCATTATCTTTCAAGAGCATGGCCGAGTGCTTTGTTACAGTAGTTGTTGTGAGGAGTCTATATAGGATTTCCCCCGCGTGAGTAAAATGTAATGATACAGAAAAGCAGAGAGAGTATCATCATCATGAATGAGGAGTATCTGGTTCTGGTGATGATGATGAAAAAAAAGGATTGATATGGGAAGAGGAAGGTGATGCACCCCTGCGGTTTGAACAGAGCAGACAACTGACAGAGAAACGACGACCAATTGTCCAGCAATTATTTTTATGTTTTTCACAGTTTTTTGTTGTTGTTGTGTGTGTGTGTGATCCAGTTCGATTAACCCTATTTGTAATGTTCTGGGATGGTGATTTACGTTTTGTACATGGTCATATTATGTGAGATGATCATGTGTGGATTATGTATATATGTATAGGAAAAGGGAAAGGATGAGGGTTGTGGGGGAGAAGAAGCCACAAACATTTGTTGGTACGACTATATAGTGTATAGTCCTCGGTTTGTGTGTGTGTCTGGTGCGAGCCCTTCGTGTTACCTCCGAAGTGATGGCATTTTCTTTGAGGGCTAATTTAATAATAATAACAGAGAAGGGCCCCCATTGTTGTTTGCTTTGTGAAAAGGATCCTGCGGAGGGGTGGAAAAAAGTAGCCTTCACAATAATTTTTGGTACCACACCACCAGTGCAGTGGATATATGATGAGCTTCTCTCATTTAATAATCATCCTCCTCACCACCATCACGCCATGCTTGAACTTGTCCAAACAAATTTGGAAAATACACGAAAAGACGCCCCGAAGAATCTTCCTGTAATCATCTGTTCCAAATTACATCCGCTTCCATTATCCTATTGTTCCCCCCCCCCCTCTGGAGTTCTACGGCACTCTGTGTGCATATATATCTTATGTCGTCCCCTGCGTCTGTTCTCCGTGTTTGCTTTCATGCATCCATGTAAGGGTACTTACTGTAACGAAGCATGTGTTGACGTGAAGGGAGTAAATTAGTCTCCTGGGGAGGAAGAGGAACACCGAGTAGTGTAACCCGGTTCCTTGTAGTGTACGTGTTAAAACCTTGGTAGCAAGCCACCTTCGTGGTATTATCATCAACCTCGTGTTCATGATGATGATGATGATGAGGATGATCGTCGTGCTGCTGTGTTGATCTCAATCATGATGTGAATATGAATACTTTGCTTTATGTTCGTACATAATAATTTGATGTGGGAGTTCGTTGCGACAAGCTGGGGATATAATGTAAGAATAATTGCTCCTGTGCTCTGCCTGTAATACAATGAGTGTTTTAGACCCAGTAATAATTTTAGGCCTAAAAGTGACGTGTGTTTGTGTGTACAGGATGCGGGGGTGAAACAGCTGGTGGTGATACTCCATGCTACTCTCTGTAATGAGAATGAATCCAGGGTTTCCACGTATAAATATATATATATATATATATTATTTATACAAGGTGCTGATGGTGATGCTTCGAAATTCTAAGTGACTCACGTAATAATTTCATTAGGAAAGTTAGTAATTCAGGTTAAATGGCCATAAAATTTTTACAGTAAAAACCACTTAGATTTACCGAGTGCACATCCCCCTATCTCACCGCCGCCCCCTCCCTAATGGCTCGGGTGAGGAACATGTGAAGGAGGGGAGGGAAATTGTAATCATATATAGTATCCAAGAAGGATATTCATGCTGCTGTGATCATCATATTATGCTGTGAGAAGTTAATTTTCTGCTGAGCTAAAAAGTATTCGAGTGTTACGGTAGTACAAATCGTGATGCACATGTATTTTCGCACAAGCCAGAAGGCCGGCAATTAATCTGGAATGTTCTGGATGCGGCTGTTGGCTCCATCAGTGCTGCCACTCTACCGTGCAAATCCATGACAGTTATGATTATGTCACAGGGTAATGGCTCCAAATTGCTGGCAATGGGCTCAACTTCCGGCTACTTAATTGGAACAAGTGAGTGGATACGAGATATTTTTGCGTCCCTTTACCCTCTGTTTCGCGCCACTCACTCAATGCAATAAGCATATGGGGATGGCGAGCGCGGGCAGTGCGTCTCGTCCGCGCTCAATTTGTACTGTAGGCACAACTACATGTGGTGTGAATTGTAAGGTAATGTCCGGTTATATTTCACACTACTGAGTTAAAATGATGATGATGATGATGATGATGATGATGATGACGATCCCTTCGTGAGTGATTCGGTCTGAAATTCCCCAAGGATGGATTTTACGAGTGCTCGTAAGGACCCCAATACCTCGGAGGTGTCAGAGGTTATGGGGAGAACCATTGGAGATATGAGCCATTGGGATTGGCTGGTGGGGTGAAATGTTTACATGTTCTGTAAGTTGGCCTTTGATTTCCCACTGATAGCCCTTAACGAGTGCTAAGCATCCTCTCTTTTAATTCCAGAACATGTAAAACGGTTGTATGGGCTAATGGCTCTAGCCCACGGGGCTGTGCTGTAGGGCTTCGTCACCCTGTGGATACGCGGATGCTATATGGGATTGGGGATATCATCTGAGATCGCCAGCATTATATAGTTCACAATTTAATTCTTACTCACTCAGAGCCATGTCTCTCCCTCTATTCCTAGTATTTGTGGGACTCCAATTCACTGGGTCGAGTTAGTTTGAATAATAAGGTGGATTTTATATGTGTATATACAAATACGCACTGAGAAACAGTAGTTGGTTCCAAACTTGTCCAGAATTAAGCTGGGGTGACGAAGAGCCGGTTCCACTTTTATGACTTTCTGCCACTACCTTCAGTTTATGGTTGGATTAAGGAGCGACTGATGATATCGAAAATAGTTATACATGGTACGTTGTGGCACATACACAGACAGACAAATTTCAAGTCCAAAGTATCGTCGTCAACTGTGGTTAAATAGTACGAACGGCCATGTGGGACCCGCTACTTGGTGGGAATCCTTGCTATACATATACCTGCATGCATACATTACCCATAGAAAAGAGCTCCCACACCTCTGGAGCGCGCAAAACTTTGGATTGTCCTCCCTTGTTGTCGTTCACCTTCATATCCACGTCGCGGTTAGTTGATTGTAACCGTCCGTGTGGTGGGCAGGGGTTACAGTTAGCTGCTTTTCTTATGCGGCAGGGCTACTGTGATTTCTAATTGGTATATATTGCTACACGTTCAAGCTCCTGGCGGAATTTGGTGATAGATATAAACTTTGTGAAGGATCCTGTGGTTCATTTTTTTGGTCAATATCAGTCAATGAGTTCTTTTATTTCTTGCAGGTGTGGTTCCAAAATAGGAGAGCCAAGTTCCGGAAGACAGAGAAGGTGAGAAAGAGAGAGAGAGAGAGAGAGAGAGTGAAGGAAAAATGTTATTGCTCTTTATTGTATGATTAGCGTCTGACAAATGAGTTCGTGATGTGTGTGTGTGTGTTTGTCTGTGTCATATTATGAGCTTGCTAATTGGAGACTAAACGTGAGATTACACGTTGATTCTAGGTCGGGCCTGAAGGACACCCCTACAATCCCTTCCCCACGGCGCTGACAATAGGCAGACCCCAGCCACCTCAGCCGCCGCTGCCGTTCGGAGGGCTCTACCTACGGAAGCACTCCCCCATGGAGGCGATGCCGTCCTTACCTTCCTCCTCAGTGCTGCCCCACGGACTGCCCCACTCGTGGAATCCCCAGCTGTCCTACCTCTCCGGCTTGTCCTCCCCGCATCCCGCCTTCAGTTACCGGGGCTCCTTCCTCAATCCGGCCATCACGGCCGCCGCCTACCTCCCCGGTGGACCGCCGTCCTTCCAAAATCTTCTGGCATCCCTGCACGGAGCTTCCTCGGCGGCGGCCGCCGCCGCCGCCATCGCCTCTCACGGCCACCCCGTCTCGGCGCACGGTATGAACTCCTCGGCGGACCTCCTCATGAGGTCACCCCTGGGTCAGGGGATCCATAGCCCCCTGGGTGGTTCCACGGCGAGCCCCGAACTGAGCCCGGAGCGGGGCGGAGCCCCGCGCAAGTCCAGTCCTACCAGAATGACGGAGGAGATGAATGGGGGGAGCGAATTTCACGCCATGTCAGATCCCCTCTCCCTCGTCGGCTCCGAGGACATGAATCGGCGAACGTCCAGCATCAACGCTCTCAGGGTGAGGGCGAAGGAGCACGAGATGAAGTTGAAGATCCTCCAAAGCTCCACCTCCGACGTGGTTACCAACTAAAGTGTGTGCACAGTGTTTTTGCATGATTCGTCTCTGAAAGTGCGTGGAGTGGGTGGAATGTGTGTGTGTGTGTGTGTGTGTGTTTGAGGAGTTTTGGAAGAATTGTTCCGACGACGACTGGACGATTAATTGATCTGCTTAGAGTGAGTTGGAAGTTGGAGGAGATTTGGCAATGTTTTTTGCGTCTCTAAAAGAATGCTCTTTCTTTGTAAGAATCCGTGTTTCCCTCTAATTTATTCATTAGTTTGTAGTTGCGGACACGGATTATTGTTTGACCATGTGAGTAGTACGTTGTATTTATTCCTCTCTTGTGAACCCATAACCGCCCCGCCCGCCCCGGTACAGGTTTGTGATCGCCCGGATCCTGTGGACGAATGATAGTTGTGTACGGTGAAATATCCCAGTCACCGTTGCTATACTGCCGGTACAACGAGGGGATGATTATCCCTATATATGATAGTGTCCTAATGTTGACCCCTCCACTGACTCACGAGGTCGTGAAGGATATAATTATGGTGGAAATTATTATTATTATTATTGTAGTAGTACTATTGAATCAGTGAAGAGGAGCGCAGAATGCTGATACATGGAGAGTTGAGGAGTGAGATTATGGGTAGGAGGAGTCCTAGTGTAGCGACTACTCCAAATATATAATATACTATACGCTAATACCCACACATACACACAAGTATAGGCATGATGGTGGAACCGTTCGCACAGACTTGAATTTATCATATGTTCATTATTATGACTATTGTTGTATAAGTTATATATGTATAATTCAGATATAATGTTCTTATCCTGATACATGTACACACATACACAAACACACACACACACACAACATTCCCGACGTTATGATTCAAGTATAAATATCTACTGGCTAAAAGAGAAGCATGCCTCTCGTCCAACGAATTGTTTTTTAATCAATAGAGCTAGTGTATTATAAAAGCAGACTTGTGACGTGAATTACTATCCAAGTTGCCTTTTTTGCTCCGTCCATTACAAAACTACGAATAAAATTCGTTTAGCTAAGACGCGTGTGTCACTGTACCCGGCGGCTAAAGTCTCCTCGCATTCTTTATTTTTCCATCCTGTTGCTCCGCTGTGTGTGAGTTCATCTGGGTGCATAATCATCATCATCATCATCATCCAGCAAAGGATCCGCCTGTGTGACCATACTATATGCGACTATCCTAACCACCGCCATGATATCACATCATTCTGCGCGACCTCTTAATTTTTTCCGTGAAAACCCCTTCCCCTACGGACCGCTCACAATCACGTTTCAGACTTGAACAGTAATAATAATAATTATTATTATTGCTCTCCATGGAGACGGCAGCACACACTCCCTATATATGAATGTGCGGACGGACGAACGACTGAAGAAGAGTCAGCAGGAGCTGATGAGGAGGTGTTAAACCATTCCTGTGCCTCACAGCCTGAATCTCTCCTCCGCCGAGGCACACGGGATATCCACACATGATGATGAGGACTGACTGACTGTGAGGAGGGATAACCGGCGTCCGCTTAATTAATTATCCCCTGCGTCAGGGATCAAACTGGTCGTCTGCTGGCAGTATGCGGAGCCAAGTTTTGCATTTTAAGTCAAAAGTTCAGCAACACACACGGGCAAAGTTTTGTGGGCCGGACTTTGGTGCATTACAAGCCACTACCAAGTCCTCAAGGCAGGCAGGGAGATAAGGAGTGGAGATTAGACTGCTCTCGAGTGACGCCTCTTCAAGTTCACGGCATTCAGTCGACGACGACGACGACGACATGGTAAAAAAAATACCGAGTCCTTGTGCTATCCGCACAGCATCTTCCGCGCCAGGACCGTGCATAGCCAGCCTCTCTCCTCAAATGCAGTGAGAACAAAAGGTTCATTTCATTTGTATATATGTTAAGTTTTTATTAGCATTTGTCTGTCTGGCCGATGGTGGTGGTGGTGGTGGGAAAAACGCGAGTCAGAGGTTAGTCGTAGCTGGAGACCCGTAATGACATTAATTTACTAATGATAGTCCTGGAAGTCATTGTCATTAGGACGATAATGAAAGGCGTCTTACTTTGGCAGGAGTCAAAGGTCTCCCCTGCTACGTGACGACCGAGAACTTGGGCGAAAAGGTAAAACACTGGGGAATGGACACGGAGCAACCATGCACGCACATACATAGACACAAACACGCAAGATTACACTGCAACTGTTACTGCTGGGACGCGCTGCGCTGTGAAGGATGATGATGATGATGATGATGCGGTGTAGCCATAGGTCGACGTGTAGGAACTTTCACCCTCTCTTCCCTTTATACATCCTCCTGACAAATAATAATCATCCTGGTTACATGTACCACAATGAAAATAATAGAGGTAACTCATACCTGAGCGTACATTAACAGCAATTCCGCCGTAGCCGCGACTCCCATACTGCCATACTCTTGTACATGCTCCGGGTCTCAAGTCCTGAGAGAGGGACACACAGTATCTCATATGAGTTTGAGCATATAACGAGCAAGGGACTACTTAACACCAGTAAACTCCTCCAACTCTGTGCATCACACATTTTACCTATACGGGAGGATGGACTGCTCTTCTGTGACTCACCTTTACAGAGACGGTTGTGTATCAGAGTTACGTCCTTCCATGCAACGCATTCCATGTTAATTGCCAGCCAGTGTGTTGAGGCTCAATGAAAAAATGGTCTGCGCGACTGCTCAGCTAGCGAACGTGCTCACATTTGTACTACACGACGGTACAGTTTGAGGGTGAACCGACTCCAATAATAATTATATTGCTCCGTGCACTACCGCAACAACAGTCATATTCGGCCAAAAGTACCATCGGAAACGATCTGACGAGGAGAGAAAGAGGAGGGAGGACATTATTTACGGAGACCTGGAAACGAGGATAAATAATAGGACCTTTCCATTGTTTAGCATAAAGTGAATGATGCTTTACAAGTTGAAAATTTAACTAGGAATACCCATTTTTCCTTTTGTTTTATGCTCATTGAGGAGGATCACGAACTGGTCGACGTCATTCTCATCCTCATCATCATCATCATCATCATCGGGCCCTGTCGTCCCAGGCTAGGACGCCCGCACATTAAACCTGCTGCCAGCATATGTTACGAGGGGAGAAGACTCGTGGAGTCTGTCATTACAAAATTAAAGTTACACACGTTGGCCCAACTAAATACCCCAAATGACGGGTTCCTCCCAAATGCACAGTGCTCCCACAGTCGGATCCACGTCTGACCAGGGAATATGGCATTTTCGAGCGAGAGTCAGCTGGAGTTATCACCGTCGGACGGCCAGTAGGGCTACTTCACACCACCTGAATGAGACAGATATAGAGGGAGACAACAATAAACTCAGAATGATTATATTATTGTCCGTCCACATTAACGAAAGTTATGACCGTAGTCTCCCACACACACACACGCACACACACACACACACACATGAGCACAATGGAAGAAAATAATAGTACAGTAGAGAAGGCAGGTCGTCATACCATCACGGATATATGTTGTGAAGTCATATATATGTACACATATATACGTATATACAGATGTATACATACATACATACATATAAACATATATCCTTCAGAGTACCCCACCACCACCGCTTACTTGAGAGACTATCACAGTTGTTGCGGAGTGTATCATGTACGGAGACACACCACATCACGGTAACCAACCAGTAACCATATACCTTCGCAATGTTGTCATTTGAGTTAATCTCAGGGTAAGCTAATGGAAAAGGAAGAGGGAATAACCATATTGCGAGTCAAGTCGCCATTCACAGAATCAAAGGTAATAATAATGAATAGACCTGAAGGAACCGACAGTAATTTGTGGGTCCATCATGTCATTTCATGTCATCAATTAGTGAGCCAATTCAAAAACTGACGGGCTCAAAGTCGCCCTTTTTCCTCCTCCTGCCACACACACAGACACACACATACAACAGATGACAACATGTTGTTCCTACATGTCGTTTGTGAGGGGTATACCTTTAAAACCTGCCGCTTGGCAAACTATCATCATTACCATCATCATCATCGTCCCTTGGGACGTTCATCCGTGTACAGTTGACGCGTCCGACGGTCTCCTTCCCCCCTATATACACGTACCCCACCACGGCTCTTGAGAAGGGAGTCATTCTCTGTAAGATATTCTGTAAAAAAAATCAAGAGCACTTTCAGATTCGTTCGTTCGTGAGTATCGGCTCGTCATAGAAATCTCTAAAGGGTACATTATTCCGCTGTGATACGTGTACATATGTACATATAAATAGGTTCGGAGCTAATTGTTATCTCCCAAATAGTGGTTACCAATGCCTGAGTAGGACTATTATCCATTACAGTATGTTTTGATCCCAAGTTTCAGTTTGTTGTTCAAATCTGTTGTTGTCGTCTTCTTTAACAACCCACCGACACTGATCGGGAACAGTCCTTTGCATGTGTTCACACTCGGTCCGAGCAATCCTCAAGATGGAGGTCGATTCAGAATTTATTGCCACCAACAGCCGTATCACACAGAGGATTTTCTTTTTCCCATTGTTGACCCTCCAAGATAGTCCTTTGATTCCTGCAGCAGTCGGCTTCCTAAATACCAAATCACAGCCCTCCATTCATCCATATAATTCCGAACCATCTAATGTATGCCTTACTGCAACTGGCTCCCCTCCCCCTGTACTACGAAATGCAACTAGTAATGATAGCTAACAACGCATACGAAGAACGTACCCCTTCCCGGTTCTTATCGGATCTTCCCACTGATCAGACGGTATCTCATCTTGAACCCTTGTAATAGGGTAGTGTATATATATACGGATAGAAACTCAGTCAGTCAGATTCCGCTCCCGCTCACCGAAACTGTGTAGTTCCTCCGTTTCTATGGATATACTCCGGTCGTCAGTGTTGTCGTAATGAAGTTAGACGGCTCAGTGGGCTGGAATAAAAGAATTAATTTTAATTATGCAAATGGGCTAGTTTCTTCAAGATGAACGGCACTGAAGAGGGATCATCAACTCAAAAGCCAGTTTTTACACGAGTCTACTACGTCCGTATGGCACTCCGCCCTGTTTCATCGTTCCCTCTGTACTACTGTACGAAATTAAACATTAGCACGGCCATTTGAACACTTGAAGCCTCGTAATATCATCGAGTATAGGATTCAGATTGAATTAATAATGGTAAAACCTCGTCACAGAACCGAGCCTGTAAACCGTCCGCGTTCCACCTCTCAAGTATAAAAAGGAAGTTATGTGTCATCACTCACGCTTCACACATTTCCGAGGAAGAGAATCCCATTCAGAGAAAGTCCTTCTTGGCAATCGAGTTTAGAAAACCAAATTAACTACCAAAAATGTCAGATATAAACCACACACAAGCTCGAAAAGCTGTCGAAAAGCTCGCTTTTGAGCCTCCATCAAGATCCCTACTACAGCAAATGAACTCAAGTTTGACAGTCTAAAGTCCCGGTGTCAGTTTTCCTCATGTGCATTGGCGCGGAGCTTTGAACTGTATCTTGGAGGCACGTTCAACCCCGGCCCAATGCATCCGCCTCCACCTTCTACGAATGAAGTCGTTGGATTTGTTTTGGGAAATTGTGATTCACGTTCGAATTTCCAGCTTCATTAGCGCCGTACATGAGAGAGCTTATACACCAAGAGGAAAAATTAGGAGGACTACACAACAGCATCAGAGTCTTATATGGTGCCTTCGGATTCGCTCTTCCTTGTCTGTACGCTCATAATTCATGACGATCACATCGCCTCATCATCATATCTGAATGGAAGGGAAGTTGAAGAAAAGTTGGAAAGATTCATATTACAAATTATTGGGGGGAAAAGTATCATAGTATTGTGTGAGAAGTGAGGGATTAAGGGGGAATTGTAACAGGTCAATCAGTAACGGTGTAAAAAGAAAGTAGCATTATTCCTAATGCTCTAAACCTCATGCCAAGGTGTATATAGGATGTATAGAGCCTTTCAAAGGTTTTTCATAAATCTCCCAATGGACTCCGTTGGATTGTAAGTTATTTGGCATATTTTACAGTCAAATATCCGTAATACGACGCCGGTGCTCGTTTTTGGGCCGTGCTCCACACACATCAACTATTTTGTAGTTATCTTTGTGTGCCTGTGTGTATGTGTGTGTGTATGTGTGCTGTGTAAATGCGTACCTAAAAGTAAGCTTGAAAGAGAGGCGGTCGGCAAGTGGAAGGAACAGGTGGGGCAGGTGATATGTGCTTACAGTTCGTGTTCTTGTGGAGCAACAGACACAATAGCTGACGACAAGGATGAGTACTGTTAATTGTCGGCCGACTCATTATTACGTGATGCAGGCCATGTGTGTGTGTGTGTGTGTGTGTGTGTGTGCAGTTTGGAGGGCTAGATGTATTATAATGTATATATAATGGCTATACTACGCGCCGGTGGTACAGAGATAAAAAAGTGTGGGCATGTTTCTCTTTAGGAGCGAAAGGATGGGAATGGGAAAAAATTAAGGAAATTAGATTTGTGCGTAAGACTCCATAAAAGGAGGGTCATTAATTATAACTGATTAGAAAAGGTCTCTTGGGTCAAATAAGAGGATAGGAGGAGAGTAAGAGAGAGAGAAAGAGAGAATTAAAATTCTAATGCTCACCAGTCTTCTTTGTATCCATACGGGATTTTTCATTTTGTGTGTATATGTCTGTGTGTATGTGTGTGTGTGTGTGAATGCGGAGTCGGGCGCCGTAGGAATGGCAGGTCAGAGCTGACGTTCCTCCACAGTCATCTCATTATCGTTTCATTTTCACTCAAACTGTCCGCATTTATGACCCATGAGGATATTTTCTGAAAGCTCCTGTGTGAACATCTGTAAATACAGACACACACCACGGCCCCATTCAACGTTTCAGTTCTGAATGGACGCGGATTTTAATGCTAATTTTTCACTTGTTTTTATTCAACCTGCCAAGACCATCATGCTACCTATGTGCCTTTGAGTGTCTGAATGTGAGTGAGTCACTTGTTGTGACTCTGTGAGTGACTCCACGTCAATGGGAGACTTGTACGGGTTAGAGCAGGAAGATTCACTCTGTGTCTATATGTCCATGTCGTGAGTAGCAGTATGTATATATGGTGCCATAATAATCATGACAGGGATATGGTGATGACGGCGAAATGCGCTGGGGTAGCAGTTGGTCTCTGATAAGATGAAGGATTTGGAGGGAATGGTGGTTTTTATTCCACCTAACAACTCTCTGCTTCTTATTTTATTTACAAATCTGCTATCAGTATGGGTAATGTCATTCAGGGAATACCTGCCAGACCAGTACCCCTCATCGATGATGTGCTCGTAATTTGAAAAATAATTGGATTCGTCCTCAGAGAATCCCAGAGAGCATGTGTGTGTAATATGGCTCGTCCATTCATTTCCCCCATTTTATATTGAAGACAAATAAACCGTTAAGACTGTAATTTATACATTAGATTCCCTCTCTCTCTCTCTCACACACACATACAATCATCTCACGGAGGTGATCACGACTTGGTAGTAATAATAAGTCCAAAAATTAGAAGCAGTCAACAATCAGAGGCACGACTTGACGTGTTCACCATTGCACTCCGGCGACAACGATCCTCCATCACTGATAAAGTCCCTGTTTTCATTTCGCTAGAAAGTGTGAAACTATAAAATGTTCAACCCATGATCAGGCTATCTGTTTTTATGAATCTTTTCTAAACGCCTCTGTAATCGTGTTTCACTTGGGACGCGGCAATCCGGCTATGCCGCACTCATGGTTATCATATATAGCTGATCATGATATCTCCCTTCAAAATAATAATCAGCTTCAATGTGCCAGACAGATGCAAGGCGCTCCTCAACTATACTTCTTGATCTTCTCGAAACTTTATAACAACGCTCAAATCAGCTCAGGTCACCGCCATAGAGAATTCCATCCAAACGTTATTCCATTTTCTATACCTCTCTCTCTCCGTCCGTGCTTCTCAACAAAATAAATCTTGTCACGAACTTTTAATCAGAAATAATTAGTACATGGGATAATTGTTCTGATAATTATCATTTTTTGCCCACAAGCTTCCTGCTCCACAATTGACAATCTGTCCACACACTGTATACTGTCATGCACAAATCCTTCATGCGCATGTGCAAAGAGCTCACTGTCCACGCAGCCAGAATGAATGACGTAAAAGTTAATCCGCCAGAATGACTCTCGGGAACACTGACAAATCCACGTGTGCAAGTGCTAAGTCACTGGCGTGTACGTGGGGAACGCAAGGCGCGAATTTTGAAACCATTTCCATTTCCTGGTTAGCCAGTAGAACTTGGATTATTGAAACCTTTTCACAGTTACGCCATAGAAAATTCCATACTGAAAAATCCCTCAAAGTAAACAGCAATACATGAGAGGAATGTGGAAATTTGAGGATGATTCCCTCACATAATTTAGAAAACGCTTCTGTTTAGGTGATCAGTGTATTCTTTCGTTTTCAACAACTCTCGTCCCTACAACAAAATATAACGTACTCATAAAAAGGGAGGAAAATACAACAAGGAACAATGCACGTCCGGCAACACCCCCGCGAGACCCTCTTGTCCAAGAGTAAATTTAAATGAGACGGTGGGAAGATGAGTGAGACAAGTAGTGATGAGAGCATGAGCCAAGGTCCATAAGACGAGGTTAAGTGACCACGAACTGTTAATTAAATAACCATAAAGTAAACTTAATCGACCTTTAAAGCGCAGGGACTGTCAGGATGGATCGGACAAAAGCAATCATTTTTTCAACCCCTTTTAACTCCCCCACTTGTTCAGGATCCACTAACTGCAAATTGAAATGACTGGACGAGGAGCAATATGTCTGCGTGTGGGAAGACGACAATAATGGTGTGTATGGCTTTAGTAGTGGGATGGTAAATGACCTGTCCGTCCAAGTTCCAAGGCGGAAAGTGGATTTCTTCGTACATAAAATTGCTAGTAGTCAGAAGAAGATATAGAGGGAAGAAACTATTCTTATTACTTATCATGGCGAGCAACCAGTTCTTCTCAAAAGTAATGAAATGACCATGCTCACAGCAACTGGAAACCATTCTTTTAAGGTGTGCGTGTGTGTGTGAGACGGAGTGGGGGGGAATCATCCTCTGAACCATAAACTCTCGGGCCTCCTAGTTTTTGCAACCCTCCCAACGAAAGAAAAGTTTTTTCTTTGTAGTTCCATGCTGGACTCTAAGTGTTGTTATTAAGGTGGTAGGAAAAATTAGCGTCATCATATATGAGATCTGGAGGAGAGAGTAATGGAGGGCATTGAGGGTGTAATAGAAACTACAGAGTATTTTTTCCCATATAGTAAAATACAAGATAAACGGTCTGGCGGATCGGTGCCAGTCAACTACCTCCTCTCTTTCCTATACACTACTCTACGTCAAAGGTCAAGGTAATTTTTATGCCATTGACAAAACTGGAGTAGTAGCAGTAGGCATACGGAGTACTCTGGATCCACACAGTTCCTCAGCAAGTTGAGTCTCATTGAAATTCAAGAAGCGTGCCGAACTTTTGCACTTGAACCGCATAAAGTTTCTCGCCATGAGCTTGCATGGGCATAGCAGGAACTGTATACAATACTGTAATTCATACCACAATATATTATACTGCACTAAATCAGTGGGCAAAACCGTTTTGACAAACCCGACGAAAATCAGCACACAGAGTATAATATGTGCAACGGTTGCGGACGAGGTAAAAGTATTTGCGCGATTGGGCTAATAGATCATTTTCAGCTACAGTCAAGCGCACGCAGAAGAACTATAACTTGAGAAGGAACAACACGACTGTGACGACGGGTTGCAGAGGGGACTTGTTCCGCCAAGCTCAAGTTCATTGCACAAAAGTCCTCCGTATGCAGCTATAGGGGACAAGTTAAAATTATACATGCACTACATGATACACAAACTAGTAGCTCCCATGAAGGAGACTTTTGTCCAAGTTATAGTTCCGTGTACGCCCTTGTGTGTGTGTGTGTGTGTGTGTGCCGACGGCCAACATATTATTGAGTCAGCTAGCCGTGTGTAGCACCCCACCTGAACGCAGCCCTTAGCTATTGAGCGACCGACACTCGTCAGTAAATTGTTGGTCATTAAGGGCTGTAAAAGTTGACCAGAAAAACTCTGCCTTAATTACAATTTATTAGACTTCTTACGCAGGTTTCCTTCCCTGCCGGTCCCTCTCTCTCTCTCTCTCTCTCTCTCTCTCTCTCTCTTTCGCTTCTACATACCCCCACCCCTCCCTCATCTTCTTGTTCATCGTCTGGTTCGACAGATGAGTGCCCGTCTGCATGGACATCGACTTATAATAATTACGATACAATTAGCACCCACAGATAACCTACAATATAATATGTTAAAACCACTTACCTTTATCTCCATGAAGAGTGCATGCAGTATTTTACCCAGCTACTCATCATCATCATATCATCATCATCATCATCATCGTCGTCGTCATCATTATTGCCCACAACTACATTGAACCAAATTCCTATACAACCAACCAACCACCTCGCCACCAACAGCTCAGCAACCAGAGGAGCGGTTCCCCATTCGTGTTTTCATGAATTTTGCCGAATCGTTTTAATTACCACACATACAACACATTACAGTGTACACTTGTCCGGGTGACCATACCCTAACCCCTAAATATGACTTGTTCCGACCCTTCTTAATAACATGGCTACATACTGCATCACATACGTATATGCAATGCCTTGATTCCGCCGCCTGATTATTGCCGTTATTAGGCCTATAAAATCCTGAAGTGGTTCTATAATGAATTAAATTGTTATATAAGGGGTTGTATAACGAGGAGCCGCCCTGACGTCACTCATCTTTTCCATCACCGGTGCTAATAATTTGGATAGATTGGAGCTCAATTTCCAGAATAAAGTACCATACGCGTAGTTATAGTACACATGAATTCCAATTAAGTTACTTTTATAACGACTGCCACTACAAGTTCTCACGCTCATTGAGTTACCTTCGTCTAATTAGAGCTGTTCAAATCCAAAGGCCAGAAATAGAAGTAATGGCACGTTGAATATCCGCTCTCAACATGGACACATATGTGTAGTCAGGCATTTTGCCACGCTTCGCAAACACATACATACACACACACATAAACATACCCAGCATCATCACATAACATATCATAGGAGCAATTCAACTCATGTCACGGGCTGCCGCAGCAGCAGAGACAGGTGGTGCAATCCTTCCTTCTCTCACGAACCATAATAATAACCAACTCTCGTCAAGCGTAATTATCATTAATTTATTAATGAAGAAAATATTGTAAACAAAGTGGTGTTTCCTAAACTTTTTCAACAAAAACAATCCCTGATTATGATGAACTCAAGTCATCGGGATATCGCTTAACCTTCACACAGCATTTTGGCACAGGACAAAGTAACGAGCTGAGTCATTTCTTCCCCCCCCCTTAAAGTAATGTGCTAATTTATTTTTGTGGATCACATTAAATGTGGACTAAATGCGTACAGGAAAGGGATCAGAATGGGTATACGTGTATGCTGGTGTTAATAATGATGACATTGGAAACCTTTGAGCTATGAGTAACCTTGCGGAGGAAATGGAATAAGAATTAACAGACTATAGAGCTGTCCATCGGGCTCTGAGTCTCGCGCGTCCTTCTTTTAGCCTCATGATAAATCCCCTGAAGGGAGTCAGAGGAAGGAATATCCGGAGATTTTCTGTGGCAACGTGTTCCTTGCTCGTAAGTTGAGTAAATTGTATAAATTAAATCCAAAGTTCATTTACGAATAGTCTCACTATGGGTTGTTGAAGGAAGGGAAAAGAGAGAGAGAGAGAGAGATTAGTCTCATTTACAAGCTGAGACAAATTAATGTTGTACAGACGTCCAAGCCTTACGCATACATGCTCAGAGATGAATTTTCTGTTGTATAGTTGCTCTCACTTTCAGAGATCCTCGGAACGAGAATTCCTTCCATCTCCCCCGTCTACACATTTATCACAAGTTAGACAAAGATGAGCAGAGGATGAACTCTGTTTAAAAATTGATGGAGAAAAATTTTTTAACTTCCTCCTGAAAGAAAAAAACCACATCATCATTTGAGTCAGACCCGTAAACTATGTATCCTCTACCCGAGCAAGAGTGCGTCCTTCTCCTTCCGCCCGAGTCCGGGCCGTGATTACGTAAATGTTGAAAAGCACATGTGAGGAAGACGAGAATAGTATGCAGGGAATTTCCCAAATGCGCGCTACCTTCACCGTAAAAGTTTCTAGGAAAAATGGCTGCGCCTCCCACAATTAATTTAACGCGGCACAATAATTCCTCCGATCTTCCCCATGCATCCCCATGCACGTGTAATTGGAGACTTCTCAATGCAATGGAGAGCCGAGGTTTTTACCTGTGTATTATCATCATCATTACGGAGCAAATGAGTGGGAAGTTCCGTGTTTTCCTTGGTAGGTCATCAGTAGTAGACTGCACACAGGAGAAAAATATAGTCACTCGGTCAAGAAGATGAGACCAGGAGATGTAGTGTGTATGCATTTTTATTATTATGCACGGAGGTTGATTAGCCGTGAGTGAGCACCGCACGGCGGGAGTGACATAGAGCTCCTTGGCCTTCAGCTCCGTTTCAAGGGACTGCGTCAAGAGGGGCGCGTTAATTTAAACGAGTTACAACTTCTGATTAGTTAGAGTTGGAAGTCACTGTGTGTGAAGGGCCGAGGAGGTACTGCGTACATGTCTCTCATATTCCTACGCAGGGAGAGCATTGGGTGGAGGAAATGAATAATTTTGAAATAATTGTATTCTAGTTAGAAAGAAAAAGAAATTAACCTTTAAAGCAGTTGGCATGTTTAACAATAATTTTCCCTCCATTTAGTGCTCGAGCTGAACTCTTGGTTATTATTTGTAATTAATGGCTGCTCTGAGGGACCTACCCTTTTGGCAGACGTTCTCTCCCTCTTCACTGCCACTAACACAGTGCTCTCTCTCTCTCCCTCGCTTATTTTCTTTCTCCTCTCTGTTGTCCAGTTTTTTGAGCCGTGGTAAATATAATATAGCATTGTGGCCTTAGGACAGGAGTATTTGTACGGGTATGTACGGACAGGTGGAAGTGTGCTGTAGAGGAGTGAGTACGAAAAGAATGGTCCATATTTGTTCATACAAACCCGTCCTCACAAGAGTTATTGCTCATTGGGATGTTTCGTACTTTTAGGACTGTTGAACGGCATGAGGCGTATGCAGTGTGGTCAATAATGCTCGACAGTTCCCAAAAAGTCGAATCATTCCTGCTCATTTGGACGCGGGCAGAGAGGGGTGGAAGTTAAAACAAAGGGTTGTATCAGTCGTCGTATAGTTGGGAGTAGAAGTAGAAGTGGTAGTAGTGTAGTAGTAGTCGTAGTAGTAGTAGTAGTAGTAGTAATTTTATGACGGTGGTGGCCCCTCGGTGGAAATAGATAGCCTCGGTCGGTGTGGATATGTAGTAAGTGCGGACTTGGAAACGCAAGTGAAATTAAGCCGACGACTCGGTCAGGAATGACTTTTGGAAGCAGGAAGTTATTGATTGTTTCGGCCGTACTTTCAGTCTCGACGGCGTACGCTACACTTATGACTTTCCACGTGTCCGACAGCCTCCCATAGCCTCTATATATTTTGGAGTTATTACTTATTGCATGATGTGTGTGTATTACATGTGAGCTCCTCTCCAGTAGTGTATATGTACGATGCCACCAGGACGCCGCCACCGCCACCACCACCACACACATGCACAAGGCGCATTCCTACTTAACCAAGGCAAATAAAATGCATGTTCCACTAATGAACTAATTAAACCGGATGATCGTTTCAGGTCCATTTGGAAAGAGTCTATATATGCCAGCTCGTTCTGACTGCTCCTTTCTACCTGCTGACATGGAAGGGGGAACATTTATTTCGTTTTCCCTTCATCCCCAATGCTCCCCCAGTATGCATGAGAGCCAGGGTTATTGGGGGGGGGAAGGAAGAGTTTCGGGCTTGCACAAGCTGACTCGACCTGCTGCTCGGTCACAATGCATGATTATTTATTGGGTATTGGCTGCTGTCCCGTCTCGCTGTGGTAGCACAGACGGCAGCAGGAGTAGCAGACAGGTTAATACTCCGGATGATACTTAGACGGAGGGAAATATAAGGTTAACAATTGTAATTTATGGCTGTGATTCCCATCTATAGTATTTGTTTACCCTCTCCAAGTCAACCGTGCCACAGAGTTCGGAAAGCTAGGAAAAGGTACAGAATCCTATTTTAAACTTGAATATGCATGCATGCATTGATGAGAGAAAGAGGATCAAAGTGTGAGGAACTGATGCTTGCTTGTTGGGGGGGCTTTTGCGTGTTGGTGTACAGAGATGCATATATACGCGTTTGTGTCCAACAGGCGAGACGGAATGGATGTTGGCGTGTTCATCCGTGTAACTCTCTTTAGTTTTGCACGCTCACTAAGCAAGGTATACAAGGGAGGTTTCAAATTAACCAAAAATATTCGGCTATTAACCTATGAATGCAGTCGACTATGGCGATTATTGTTTTTGGAGGAGGCTTTTAAGGGAACGTGTTGCACTTAAGTCGTTGTCGCCGGTGCGCCGTATCATTCTCCCTGATTCGTCGGTGTAATGTCGCTGCCATCTCACAACCGCCAGGACAGCAGCAGCTCTGGTGTGCATAGAAAATGGTAAGACAATGAAATTAGCTTTTATACGGTACAATCGAGGTCGGACGATGGCATAAAATCGTAATTTGTTCAGCAACTCACCTTGCCCTTCCGCTAAGTTCTACATGATTAACTAATGCAACGACAGCTGCTGATTTTGTGCTAACTGGACCTTTACAAGGGAGATGCGCTCTTCTTTCTTTCTTTCTTTCTTCCATCTTTTTTTCTTGTTATTTTTCCCTCCCGTCCTCCGCCCCATCTTCGCTCCTCTCATTCATTCGAAATTCACATAATTCCTTTAAAGTCCGCCGTCGTCGTTCCAGATGGAGATCAAAAGAACGAAGCTCCTGTGGAGAGATGATGAACGAATTCATGACATTAACATTGGAATTCCCACTACTCCGCCCAGTCTTACGCTTCAGCCTCTTTATTACGTACCCAGTTTCTCCAGTGATTTCTCATCCCGATTCAAGGATCAATCTTGAATGACCATGACCAGTGCTTAGCACACTCCTTCGGCTTCTGTGGGTTCGGCTGCCGAGGTGTACAATGATAAGCAAATTAGGTGGAACACCGATCGAACTCATTGGTTTTCTGCGGATCATTCATCTTGCAGGAACTTCCGTTCATCTCATTCTCTGTGACGTAGGAATTCGTATTTAATTTCCCTATGAATTTTCCATTTTTATGGTCATCCGAAACTCCTTTATTTCATCAAAGTACGTAGGTAGAAAATATGAGCTTATTCAAAAACAATAGCAATTTTAAAAAAACGACCTAAAAAACCTAATAGTCATGCCACCAATGAGGAAATGATGATCACGGTATCACTGCGTTTGCAGGGCACCGCCAGTGCCAGTACCAATGTGGCGCGGAATTTTAAAACTACTGGTACCGTAAAAAGCAGCCACAGCCAGTACTGACAAAGCTCTTTGGAATGTTGTGGCTTTATCAGTTAAAAACTGACTGAGCTGTTCGCATTACATCCCATCACATACACAAAGGTCGCCACCGGATTCCAGAATTCAGCTGGCGCCATACCTGACGACAAGTCCATTTTCCTCGAGTGAGAGTACCGGTCAACGCAGTCCCTCCTCAAAGTTTGCTAAATAATTGAATTAGTTGGTGTTCAGCAACGGTATTCTCGGGGTGGCGATAACCATGTCCCAGCCAGCCGCCGTCGAACCGTCTTGAAATGTGGGTGGAAAACTTTGGATGAGCTGAAGGTAAAAAAAACAACTGTTTTGTACGTGGATACTACGAGCCATCCACGAGATGGGTGTGCGGAAGAGAAGAAGTGCGGAATGAAGGGAGGTTGCGAGCTATCGTTAGTAAAACTGATAAACTATAATAATTGTAATTGTATTCATGAATGAAAGTTATCCGTTGTGCATATTTATGATGTTTGACCGTGCGGTGGTATTACAGAAGATGGAGGAGAGGGAGCGAAGAAGAAGTGTAGAGGAGGAGGAAAACAGGTGTGTTTCAGTTTTCAGTACTCCGTCGTCAGATAATACAAGATTGAGAAGGCTTCATGTACGTATACACATGGACAACAGGACGCTTGGAAAATGGAAATCTCCTGTCTATACCCCTGATGACTAATAGGACAAGAACCAAGGAGGAGGTGAGTGTATGTATATAAATATATATATATATATATATGTATATTATTCTATCATAATCCCTCGGATCACTCGCCCGTGTGTGTGTGTGTGTGCGTGTATGCAT
>WJFA01000951.1:0-26578 GCA_009870155.1 Pseudobourletiella spinata | reverse complement strand
CAGATTCGGATTGGTCAGTTTTTATCTGCCATTTTTCAGATCAGATCGGATTCAGATCAGATAACTGAATTATCTGATCTGTTCCGACCCTTAGTTGGAATCAGTTGAAATTATTCCCATTTTATAGTATTCTCCCAAATCCCCACCCTATCACCAGCTCCAACTGCTCATCCCAAGCGTAATGAACCTGCCTTTATTGTCAGTCGATGCTTCTCTCCGGTTCCATGTCTCACAAGTTAACTCGGAGCATAAACTAGTTTACGGTCAGAGATCTTCTTACGACGAGTTTTGACTGGTAAACATTATTAGAGAGGCACATGGAGGCGTAGGGTTTGAAATATGGGCCTAGTTGGAAATTTTATGACCCTTGAAAACAATTAGCTTCGGCTGGTGTTGGAATACCTCTGTCCCACACCGTTCCCTGATGGCATCCAAGAAGCGGTCGGAATGGAAGGGAGCTCAAAAGCTGTGGGGTAAAACTACTAGCAAACACGTACACGTATATGCTTTCACCTCAAATGTCAATCCTGCAATGTTCTACTGGCCTCCCTACTTTCCCAAATATCATCCCAACCAACGGGCTCAGGTTTCCCTTCTGGTCCTCCAACCCACATGTATCCACTCACGCACTCGGACCCACTACGTGTAAAAGTACTGCCATGCTCTGAGCTAGAAATTTCACCGCTTTCCCCGCATAATTTCTCTAATGAGCTTGAGGGAAGGATGACGAAGACAGGGAGGGGAACGGCAGTGGCACGTCCGTCACTCTTGCCCCCGGCATAAATCAAAGTAGAAACTGAAGACCTTTCTCTGTAAACACGTTACTTTCACTTAACCTCAAATGGAAAATCCGGAGTTGCTCCACTTTATATTCCCTTTGACATGAGCACTTTCCCGTTTGTAACTTTGAGTGGCGGTGAAAGTTTGGAGAAAGTTCCTGTCATTATACCGTGGTAGACAGTCCGGCTCTCGTCGTATCAGTAGAACTGAACTGAGTCGTCATCAGGGGAGCAGAAGTATGAGAATGGTAGAACCGCAGCGGACGGACTGATCTTAGAGGCTCTGCGTGAATTCTCTAACGATGGCCCTGGGTCATGGTGATCATTGGGGTCACTTGGTAGGGCATACAAGCACGACCACTGTGCCTAGAATTCCACCTATTTCCCGGCCCATCGACGAGACCTATGAGGAGACCCCAGGGACGGTCAAATCAGGTCCGTGGGGTGTCAAAAATGGTTCATATACGAAAAAAAAGTTTTCGTGTAGCAAGGTTTTTGCAGGGAAAATGCCCGATTTTCACTTTCCTCCCCCACCAGAGTGTCCCCAATTGAGCTTCTACAACGAAGAACCTCCAGCAATTTGGGAACAGGTACGGGCTTTTGACTAAATGACACAGCTTGGAACACGTGTGATACGAGGGGGACAGTGGGGAAAGTTGGCCTCAATCTGTGATAGGGAGGGAGACCGATGGTAGTTTCAAGTGGATGCCGTCTCGAGTAAAGTGTAAATTATTCAGAGTATTGGGGCCACCCGGATGACGCGTGACTGGGAGCAATAATTGCAATTATGGGAAAGGATTCTCTGACTCGCCAAAGCGAATGGCTGCTCACATCTTCCTCACGTCAACCATAACGCACTTTCCCCAAGTAAAACGATTAACACACGCCTCCCCCATCACTCTGCACTGATTCACATCTTCCAAACACACACACACACACAGTTCTCTCACAGTATGGATGATGAAACCGGAGGATGACTTCCGGGCGGGAAAACTTGTCGTAGTTTTCACTGTTGACAAGTGAGTTGATGATGGTAAGATGATGGTAATGATGATGAAGGTGATGACGGCGGCAGCGGCGGCGGCGTCGGTCACGACAAGGACGAGTTACGATTTGACGGAGAATGTAGGGGAAATGGCAGATTTCCAGTCACTCATGCACAAAGTTTATCTCGGGAAGACGGGGTGGGACCCGTAGATTTCCCGAGGGAGTGGGATGGGGTGACTGACAACGTAGTCTGACGGGATGACGTCATCTTCATCAAAAATATTTTTATCTGTCGTTTCCCCTATGGAGCGCTTCCCGTGATTCTCATTCGGGAGCAAGGTCTCCTCAGTGTAGTTCCGACTCGCCGTCGTCGTCGTCGTCGTTGGGGAGTTGAAATTCATGAAATGGACTGAATAAGAGTTCTCCACCGGCCGCCGCTTCCCCTTCCCCAATGTCCCGCCACCGCCACTGTTGTCCTTGCCGAGGTCAACGCCACCAGAGGGGTCCAGCGGGGAGGCGGACTGCTGTTTCCAACGCTTGAACCTGTGAGAGATCTCCTCGTGAAGGATGTTGAAAAACATGGAGGTGAGGGCCATGCCGAAGAGGATGTAGAAGGAGCAGAACCACTCCGTTCGCTGGTTGAGTCTTTCAAGTCCATTCTTTTGTGCTCGGCTGTCGCCGAAACTGATTGTGGTGAGGGTGAGGAAGCAAAAGTAGAAACTGTCCAGGAATCGCCATTTCTCCCACCGGGTCACGACGTAGGAGCCGAGGCAGACGTACGCGAGGAGGATGGAGAGGCAGAGGAAGAGGATGACGAGGATGCTGACGCGGGGCTCTGTGGGATCGTAGTCGTCCAGCAGATGTGATTGATGGAGATGATGATGATGATGATGATGATGTTGATGATGATTATGATGGTCGTCCCGACTCAAACTTGTACTACTTGCTGTTCCCCCAAGTCCACTTCCACTAGCACCACCGCCCACACCACTAACACTGCCACCACCGCTCATCCGTAGGTCCCCATCCATCGGCTTGATGTGGAAGTATGGGTCGGACACTTTCCGTGTGGACGATGAAATGGTGGACGAGGAAGACGAGGAGCAGCCCTTATTCTCTCGGCTACAGCAGCAGCAACATACTTTGGCACACATGAACCGGGCGATCTTGGCCAGGAGCGACCCCACGTTGGAGAGGTACCAGAGCATGATGGGGATCCCGAAGATGGCGTAGATCATGGTGGCAATCTTGGCCGATGATGTCTTTGGCCCTATTCCTCCGTACCCTGGGGACACATAAATTTTACATCGGATCATTGATTTCTCCCAATCAGAGTCACATGCCAAAACCAAAGCTGAGGCTTGAAACACACTGCCAACATGTAGTAAGAGTTGAGCTATGAGCCCTCGTCAGACCACTCGTCCGCGATCACCACCACCACCCTTGGTAGCCTCCAGGGACGGTCAATTTTATACTTAACATTTCACCCACAGTGTGCCGACGACGGTCCCGTGAGCAGCCATACTCGCACTGCTTTCTTACCCGTGGAAGAATCATGATAAATTTCCCAAACATTTATTTCCGCTTACCATTCCCCGCACGCCACTTAAATTGAACCGAGTGTGCGGACCGGGAACATAGCCTGAAGACACCTGAAATATATTAGACCACTGTTGTACGGCTCGTAAAGCAAAAACAACAGGGCCAGATGCCGCCGTTGAGACTCCATCCCAGACTCTCCAAAACTGGCTCAAGAAATTCGGTTCGAGTCCGTTTTTTTTTTGTAATCTCGATTTATTTATCTCACGAGTTTGACCGTCCAATATTTTCCCAGCGGTTGTGTAGTAGTGCTAGTAGTAGCCCCAGCCGTGATACAGAAATAGATGGAGAAAAACAGACGGTTTCATGACTTCAAAGCTTCACCTCAGGCGGGATCGGAGGTAGTATATATGAGTCTAATTTGGAATACTTGGGCTGTCAGTGTTTAAATCATGTTTCGGCTACGACGGGTGCGGTAACGAGGCGGGAATTTGAATTCCACAAATGCAACCCAACGTATCTTTGCATGACCAGTTGATGTGATAGGAAAAACCATGGTACAACATATTGCGGTGTTTGTGCGTGTGTGTGTGTACGCACGTGTTTGGGTACCAATTTTCCTGGATGCAGTTGTATGTGCGTGTGAACGGGTGGGCGCACGTACCTTCGTTTAAGTGAGTGTACGTATGTGTGCTTGCGTCATGCGTCTATGTGTGTGTGCTTGCGTGAGCGTATGTAAGTCCGTTTGCGTGAGTATTCATGTGTATTTGGGCGAGTGTCTGCATGTGTATTTGCTGGAATGAACGCATGCACACGATTAATAGTAAGCGCACCCATGTGTCCCGGTGTGAATTTCATTGCTTGCATGTGTGTTTGGGTGCGGATTTTCATGTATGTGGGATTGTTTGGGTGTGAATTTCTGGGGACGTGAGTGCGTGTGCGCGTGTGTTTGGAGGACGCACTGCGTGTGAAGTTGCGTCCACGCATGTATTTGAGCAGAGGTCTGCTCATAGCGTGTGCATGCCTCCGTCCCAGCGTGTACGTGAGCCTCGCTGCGCATTTGCATCTGGTCGCTGACTGGGGTGTAACAAGAAGGTACGACCAGTCGGGGGCTACCTGCTCAAAGGGTAATAAATTCCCCTTTATTTATGCCGGAGCACGTCCTTGCCAGAGCGGAGAAGATGAAGGGGGAACAGAGATATAACGTAATCCGTGATATCTCCTCCGAATAAGACGAACGAAGGGATGAGCGGTCCGCTATGGTCGGAGAGGTCTATGGAGAGGGAGGTTTTCAAAGCCATAACGGAACCGCCACCTTAAATGCATTCGGGTGATTTCCCTGCAAAATTCGACGGGACGATCTTTGATGCTGCCACGGCATTCTCACGGAGTAAAGGACGAGGCATTGACTTTCCCCTAAACGATTTCTATATGTACATGGGAATATACATGGAAAAGTCAATGTGTCGTACTTTACTATAAACATGTATGCATGTGTGCACATATGCATATATGTATATATATATATATGTTTATATAATGTGACCGTATATGTCTACTCCGCCATTGCGTTTCTCCATCATCCCAGCGGGCGTGCTGGGCTTCTCGTGGTGGCATTCCTTCTTTATTCAAAAAACTGCTGATTCCACAGCCTATGCACGTCTTATCGGGATGCAGGCCGGCCCTCACTCTGCTCAATCAAACATTACGACGGAATTCTTAAATTGGCCGGGGCAGAAGGTCCTTTCTCCTCGCCTGTCGACTGAACCAACGCCTATATACCTCGCCGCCGATATCGGAACATACGGTTTCCCGAGTCAGGATATCGGTGGAGTCGGCGAGAATTGTGGCGGCGCTACAAGCTTTATGCCGACCCGGAATCTTTCATCAGCGTTTCTACTACTACACCAACTTTCTCTTTTTTACTTGCTCGACTCCGGCCCAGCTACTTTCAATTACAGCTAAATGTTAGACACAGGACGGCCCTCGGACAGGGCAAACATGCTTGAAACGCACCGTCGAGCTCAGTGAACTCAACCGTATCCCTTTTTGATCCTCTGCCTCCGCCGTAAGTAGGATGCTTTGGAGGTCTTCCTCCCTCATACTCCTGGACTTATCGTAATTAATCCTCTCAGTTTCATTTCACTCGTCAGGGATGTGGGTCCGGGGAAATGTAGGGGGAAGGGCTTATTCGTCATGAGACTGGAGAAGAGCTTGTCCTACTCGGGAGTTCGTTCCCATACTTTCTTTTTTTTTGTTGAAAGGAGCGTCAAAGCTCTAAATAGTTGTATTTCCCTTCCCCTATACGCACTTTCTTTTAAATTTTCAAATCACCCCGCGGCTCAAGTTGACTTCACGAGACATAGAGTCCTTCCAGAAGCTTCCTTCCTGGTTCGTAACCCTCATGAGATTTCCTCACAACTGATTCCTGGAGAGAAACTATACATGTATTTGCGCCAGCCAGCAGGACTCACTACAATTGTAGAACTACCGCCGCGCCCGCTCCCGTGGAATGTTGCCAAGGAGCTCGTCTGGATTACTCATATCAGCTACTCTGTCCCACCCCGCCTTGACAACCGTGCATTACGGAGTGCTCTCACGGGCAGCTCTCAGCCCTCGAGCTTAGATATGCAACGGAGTGAACTGGATCAGCTTTTAGGCACGACCGACCCGGATGTCACATACTTATTCCGCTCCAAATTCATGGGGATTCGCCCGGGGATGGGATTGCCCTCCATCATTGCGAGCATATCCCTGTAGACCCTACGAGTGATACTCAACTTCTGGAGGCCAATATTAGTGCATCTGCCGGAATGGAAGTGGAAGAAGCCTGGAGTGAGCAGCCAAGGTTCGCATTGCAAAACTGATGCCCCCATCAGTCAGGACCATCCTTTTCCGTCTTTCCGATTGCATCTTTCACAAATGTGATGTGATGGCTGAGCTAAATGGGTTGACTTGATGGGGAAATTGAGGGTAAATATTTTTCTAAATAAAAGTTACCGTCTACATCATCCCCCCATTTCTTCACATAAGTTACACACTATCACTGAGATCCCAACTTAATAAATCCACTCCGTCCGGACCACCACCAGCAATACCATCATCATCACCACCACCACCACCGGGAATTCCTATTTAAAAAGGGGGAAGGGGACAAGCGCGTAAGGAGCGCTGGCGAAGGATATTGTTTACATTATGGCCAAGATTTATCAGGAGGAGAAAGTAGGCCAAGAATATTAACCGATGCATTTGTGGTGAATCCCGGGGTGGTGCTTAGCGGAAATTGTATTGAATGTCTCCACACTGAAGAATGGTGTGCAGTGGGAGGGACTTAATATGGTAATCTCAGCCCTGATAATGGACCAGTTGAATCCAATTTAAACAATTTTCAGCTACTTATCTCCCGTATTTATCTACACACTAATAAATATCCCAGCTTTCCGCGTAGTTATTTACAAGTAGGACGACGGAGAAAGTTCCAGAGAAAGTCAGAGAAAGAAAGAGAGAGACTAAAAGGATTTTTACTCTGTTGACGCGCCGAGCACAGAACTGGCATGCCGACTACCATGTGTCTTCTCTCCTTCCCTCCCCTCGCGGAAAAATGGAATATTACAAGGCAAAGAGCGCGCGAGAAGTAGAAGGGCGACTGGTCCAGGGCCGTTTACTATCACGGATGAGATGGGAGTAGTTCATAGCATAGCATACTCGGGCCAACACACCAGTCCACCGACACCCACACAAACGCACACACACGCACACACATACACACAGTCTTCCCACATTAGCGTGGAATAGACCCTACATAACGCACTTAAGGGAAACGGCGGATAACCGGGCGAGAGGGAAGGAGTTAGGAGAAGAGAGCGGGAGCACGGGAAAAACGCGAAGAGTACATTTACGACGGGATTGCATCAGGTCTTTTGGCATTGTGCGAAAAGGAAGTTGGGGCATAATAAGCTTTTATTTAATGGCCTATAAATCTGAAGGCTCTCGACACAAAATGCTCGTGCCAAGGAAAACTGCAAGCTCCAGCAGAAAAAAGTTGAAAAAGAACAGTGGCAACCGTCTCCCGGTCCCTACCGCACCGCGCTCCAAGGCACTTGGCCGCCTGGATATAAGCCTGCGGAGACCCCACGAGGACTTAATATATACGCGTATACTTGGACGCACAACCAGACATGTACGCACAAACTCCCACCCAAAAAACACAATCTCACATACCCTCACGCTCTCACACACTGACAGGGAACGGGAGCGGAACATACCGGCAGAATCACTAATAATACCACTTTCATTAACCACAACAGATTTCCTACAGAAGAGCAGTTCCACTTTCTCCACACTTTTCACCGTGTTGTGTACCATACCCTCATTTCCATCACCATCAGGAACTACTTGGCCTCCCATAGTTTCACTTTATGTGTTTCCATATGCATGTGTTTGTTTGCAAGTGTGTGTGCGTCTGTGTGTTCGCGGGAAATGTTTTATTGTTTCATTCCCACTGCGCCAAATACAGAGGAGAGAAACTCTCTTGTCAAACTTTATACGACAGATGTTTGTTATCAGAGTATAAAGCTGATAATTATGCCTTGTCAGCCGTGCGGGGCAGGGTAGTTTTTCGCCACGAGTGAGGCCCTTCGGGTGTGTGGTCTGTTGGGTTGAGGAACTACTATTTAGCACTCTTCAAGATAGCCATGACAAAGTGAGTGGCTCCCAAACTAGGTTCCAGCAAAACACTCCCTGTTCAGATGGGAGGAGGCTACTGGAATCCTGTGGAACGGATCTGGAACGTGTGTTCATGTATGTACAAGTTGCTGTTGAAGAAAACAAGTAGGGCAAACTCTGGGGCTGACAGAATGGAGGTAGCCAAGTCAATCTTTGCCGGATCTCTCCGTCTGCTAATACGTGCTCGTAAATGTCTTTCTTCCCTAGTTCACCTATTGGAATCCATCTCACGCCAGCTCCATCAGGTCCTGAGGAAGCCCTCTCCCGTTTCCTCCCTGTCATTTCCCCTCCCTTTGGCAACTACATGGGCGGACTACGAGATTCCCCGAAACCCATGTCTCACACTGACTACACTGGCCCTCCTCTCCCGGCCGCGCACAGGCCGGATGCAGCCTCCGCGTACCTGTCCCTGTACGATATTTTTTGACTCGAGCCCAGCTGTCCTACCTCCGGAGATCTCTCCTCATATCCTCCATATTTCTTTCCATTGGAACAAGCCACGCAGAGTATCTTTGCCCACTTTTGCCCATATTCAAGTGATATGTGTTGCACACACGATCAGGGGACGCCTGGATGAGGTATTATGATAATAGCCTAAATCTATTGCTAATTTTCCGCTATTTCTCACTCTTGAGACTGTTGTACTTAAATTGAAACCAAAGGTTGGGGTTGTAGCTCATGCGTAATCGTATGCTACCAAGAATGTATACGCTCACTTTTATAAATATCCATTCGGAGAACCTTCCAGGCTGGGTCAAACTATCACGCTTCTGCACCGCTAGAGCCCACAAAACTAACGACTTACATGGACAGAAGGGATCCAGCAGCAAATGCGTGAGGCTAACACGTCTCCCAGAAATCTTCGCATTGACCAAGCGGAGCCGGAATTGAACTCACGTATTATCGTCTCCTCCACCAGCAATATCCGAATTTACGGCGAAAGTCTGGGAGGCTGGGGAAATTTTTCCCTTTGGTCCCCGCAATGTCTGCTGCGTAACTCGTATTTCCAGCTGTCGACAGTGCGATAAGAATGGCGTGGTACATGGGCTTCCGAGCCCTTAATCCCTCCTTCCAACTAGCCCGAGGAGCCGAATATCACGTGTACGGAGATAATCTGATGTAAATACTTTCCGGGGGGAAAGCAAGGCTCCGAGCAGGCCTTCAGCCCATCTTGCACCGCTCAGGTTGCACTTAAGTCCGTTGCCAACGAGTAATCCCCCTGCTTACTTTCTCCATTTTCCCCACATCCTCACCAGTTCGTCGCTCCCTCACTTTTTTCCTCTTCCCCCAACTTTCTCCACCAACTTGTCCTCCGACAAGGTTGAAAATCCAAACGGAGGGCAAGGCCAGCATACTCATCAGCCCATGATGTTGTTGTTGGTGTAGAAAGGCTCTAGGAGCATGGCCAGCATGTGCGGACGAGGTGCAAATGGATATCAATGGCTTTTTATCAAACCTTTTGTACCTAGCTTTCTCCACCATATCCTGATCCTGCTACAAAGGCGGCCTTACACATGCCTCAACTTTCTTCCCACTACGACTACCAGCATGACGACTTTCTCCCTCATAGGAAGCCTCACACACAACATACAAATCTTTATTTCTCCGCCGTATTATGCCTCTAGCAAAGCTATGGGGCGGTGAGAAGGCGAGAGAGACTTATGTTGTAAAGCCATATTCCCGTTCCCGCACTTTCTACTTCCTCCCTCACCAGGTCAGCAACTCCTTCGAGCCGTGATGGGCTCCAAATTGTCATACCTCTCCGCAATTCTTTAGGGGAAAGTCTCCGGTTGACAATACCTCATCCGCTGTAGGGATAGTGAATGCGGTATATACGTATCCATATACGCCTGTACATAGACATCAATATATAGAGAGAAAGATGAACAGTCCCTGTGAAGAACAGCTCAGATTTCCCATCCAAGCATTCGAAATTACACAGAGTATTGAGTGGTATAGATCCCCAGCACATCACATGTAATAATACAGGATGCCCTTCTCCGCGTGTCTATCCTTTGTGGAAATATTACCCGTCAGCAGATCCACTTTCACACGTGATGGGTCGGAGGACTCCCAATGTGGGATGATGATAGGAGCCAACTCTATCCCGGGAGAAAGTCCTCCCATATCCGACTACACGGATGAGACAGGCTGGCGGAGGGGCGGGGGGAAAAACTTTTAGGGGATATTGAAGGTGAAGAACGCCAACGTCGGGAATTCCCTGGGAAACTCCAGTTTGACAGGAGGTTGAGTGAAAGGCGGCGTAGGGGTCTCGAACTGCGACAAAGTAAGATAAACTGCTGAGTGGCTTAGCATCCCCCCGGTCTCAGCTGCCTCTCATCATAATCATCATCTTCATAATGATGACGCCGCGGATGATGTTCGTCATGATGATGATGATGAGGATGATGGTGATGAGGATGAGGCGGAAAATCGGAAAGAACATCTATTAGAGGCCCTCGTAAAAGTGACGTGGGCACGTGAGTGCATTATTCCTCCCCCTCTACACCCGCACCCCAGACCGGAGCCATTACACGGATCTCAATTCCAATGGGGGAATATGTTGGAACCGAAAACCAGGCGCTCAAACTTTATCCTCTGAATATATAAGGAACAACTATGCTAGCTGCCAGTAAGTGATGCCGGCAGTGGAGGATGAAGGCAATGGTGAGGGGAAAGGAGGATTGGAGCCTTCTAAATGGCACCTAATGGGAATGATGACAGGATTGTCATTTCCCTGCCAGGGATATTGCCACCCACGCAGCTCGGCTTGAGCTAAATAATGGTGACATAACATGGGCCCTCACTTGAGGTAAACTAACTTTGAGTGTAGCGACGACTACTGCATCGTTCCTTCAGTTTCGTGTATGTCGTCTGCTCTCACATGGGCTGACAGAGCGCGCGGAATTTGAGGGAAATTTCTAACAACATTTCTCCGCCTACCTGTCAACAACCTCCAAAGTCTATACCCCAACCGCGTGCAACGTTCGAGAAGAACTTGGTTGGATATTTTCGTCCTCATCCATGCATCCATAGCTGACCTGCTACTCCTTCCTTCCCATTATTCCAGCTCCAACACTCTTTTAGTTAGCTTACCAATGTTATTTGCTCCTATTCCGCAACCCAGATGCGTGCCTAATTCCAGTAAATTCAATTTTATCCGTAATGTTTACCCGGCGACAATGGTGATGGCCGCCTTGCCGCCTGCCAGATGTTGGCCAGCGCCCAGTTCGGCCAGCAATAAATAAAATAAGATAGAGAGCTCGTTGCTGGCCAACTCGACTCCGTGTGAAAGCAGGCAAACTTGATGGGGGAAAAAACGAGTCCCCATGCTCCAGCTTCATTCTCATGCACAAAGTTGGAAGGAGATCACTCGAACAATGCTGACGGAAGGAAATTCGGGAGGAGGGAGAGAGAGAGAGGGTGGGGGCCGGGGCTAGTAGAAGATGAAGAAAATTAATTCGAAAAAGATGATTTGATCTTCCCTTTAGATGCATTATAATTAAGTTGGCAGACAGGAGCGGGGGCTGGGGCCGCTGTTGCTACTGCTGCTACTGCTACTGCTTTTGCTGCTTACTGGCAAGACCGGCGGATGGCCCGCCTGAAACCAGTCGCGCACACTGTCTCTCATCCTCCCTCTCTTTCTCTCCGTATCCATGATTTACGATTATGGTGGGACAATGAAACGAAATCCGGACAAAATTTCATTATAAATGATACGGAAGTGTAGGGGGAAGGACTATGGATGGTAGTTGTAGCAGTGGGAGTAGTAATAGTGGTAGTAGTAGTCATGTAAGTAGGAATATGATCAAATAGAAGCACACCAGGCCCATTTGAGCAGCACGAGAGACAATTTTCAGGATATTCTCTACCCCACTGAAAAAAAATCCCGAATTTTCAGAAGGGTCTTCTGACGCACAAGTGCAAATGCATAACTAATATGTTACTCCCGCATGCAAACTATGTAGGATTCTATTTCCATACATAATAGTAGCCATTACGGTTGACTCCATAAGAGTCATCTTATAGTGGAACTAAAAGTAAATGCAGGAGCTGACGAGTGAGATCCTTATTATTGGACTCTATCGACAAGAACGACATCCTCCTCTTCCTCTTCCTCGTCCTTCCATTCTGCTTTCTCAACTCGTAGTTTAATTATCGGAAAGAGGATTAGAGCGGGAGGGAATGATGATGAAGACGATGATGGAGACGACGACGAGGATGATGATCACACATTGGAAAACCATGATCCCCGTCCAGATCCTACACACTTGCCTTTACCCTTTCATATCATCTCCTGCCCTCCGTCTTTCCTATTATTATTATTATTGTTATGATTTGCCTGACGATGATGATGATGATGATGATGATGATGATGAAGCCTGCTGTCTCTCAATTATGCCATTCTTCCTACCCTTTCCGTTGCTTTCTGGTGCTAGGGGCAACCATACTGTAACTATAGCTAACCAAAGTAGACAGACTTAATAACCCAGAACATTATATGGAGCCGGGATGGTTGGAGTATGAACCCAGACTCACTTTCAGTCAGACTCCCTTTTGCCACAGTTTCAAGCGGAGGAGGGTAGGGGAGGAAGTAGCCTTCATTTCTTCATTATTATTATTATTATTTCCATGTTGGGGAGAGTGCGGGGAGTGCCGCCTTTGTTCCGCCGGGATGTAGTAGTACGACAAATTACCTCCAATTACGGTAATTTCCATCCGTCCCCATAATAACTGAGAGCGGGGTCCAAGGACACGGCTAGCCCCTCGCCAGCCTCCCTGCCTCCGTCAATGATAAGTGCTATGCCGTCAACGTGAACGCACCTCCACCTGCTACTACGTATGTGCAGCAAGGATCCTCTGTAGTACAACTTTGAATTTGCTACAATGGAGTACATATCCGCATCCACTCAAATCGGATTTCTCACATCCTCCCCCACTCTTTCTCCCACTCTGACATGAGCAGTAGGCTTAGGGGCAGGGATTTTAAACTTTTAAAAAATGGATTCCTTCCCGCCCCCCCCTCACTGTTTTCATGTGTATCTGGTACGTACAGGAAATCCTCGGAACACTTTGACTACTTGTTCACTACATCATCCTTTCAAGCTGGAGGCGCCACAGGATGACACTTCCCATTTTCTCCCTCAAGTATCCGCCGTCGCTGTGCCACCGACGTGGTCCACAGTAGTGACGGTGAGCTCAATCCCACTTTCATCGAATCCCACATATATGTATCCAATGTACCCAACATTACTCGTCCATCCAGTTCGAGGCTGCCGAACTCTGGATGCAGGCAGACTGCCTGACATTTTGATCCATTGAATCATCCATGTGCAGGCCTACTGGCTCGTGGAGTCTGGAGTGTGGGCTCCCAACTACTCTGTACTCGGCCGATAGCCATCTCCTGCCAAACTATGTACATACATTTATATGAATGTATGGGGAAATGTGCTAGGGATTTGTAGGACCTCACCATCATCGCCGCTGCCGTTGCTGCTGCTGCTGCTGCTGCTCATATGTGTAATGAATGGACAGAATGAGAGAGAGAGAGAGAGTGATTCTTCACGTGTTCGGTGGGCATGGAAAAAGAGATGGCGACAAGGGAGGACAGTTGTACAAGGGCAGGCTCGGAAGTGGAGCTTCCATTCCTGGGATAAATATGAGCGGGTATGGGTAGGCTCCGAGGGAGAAAGTCAGTGTCCACCTCGTCAGTCATACGGCTACGAGCTTTCCCCGGCCCTGTCACAGTGAATGATGGTCGATTAAAGTTGGAGAAACTCGGGCGGGTGGGGGGATCAGGGAAGCAATCTAGGTTCATTTTTCATGAGAGTCCTAAATCGACAGCAATAGTGTCTGGGGCAAGATATAAAAAATCACTCTCTTCCCACTACTGCACTGATTCCCCATCTGCCTCGTCGACTGCCTCACTGCGCATACATTTACCTTTGGAAGCGTACACAGCTCGAGCGCGAATGTGAGCGCCGTGGAGTCCCGGCGGGTTGGAGCCTGGTGCAGCTAGCTCCTGCGCATGTTTGGGACAGGAGCGGATGTTATGGATGGGTCGAATGTCGCCAGTAGTCTAAAAGGCACTTGAACGGTGGTGGTGGGTGAAGTATTGTGACGGAATTTAGAAGTAAGCCCCAACCATTGAGATGACGGCTTTGGTCATCATTAGCATCATTATACGCATGATGCTGTGCGGGGAAAGTCAAAACTATGCCCTTTTAAAACTCTATAACAGAATTAGGAATGGCACAGATGGTAGTTGGTCGTGTCTGTCGGAGACAGCCACGCGATACAGGTTATTAATACGTGAGGGCAGGGGTAGTGCGCGTAGCATGTGGGAGTCACAAGGGCAATCTTTCAATGACAGACAGTGAGCGGCGGGATCCCACCTCAAAATGGCAACTTTGGACGAGATGGTCATGGAGGTGTGAACCTTTCTCCTCAAGTGAATATACTGACGGATACCTTAAGGCTTGTACATGTATGCATATATATATATATACATGGCCGTCGCGCTGGTTCAGCAATCGTTAACGTACACACACAAACATGCTTGAACATACGGAGAATTAAATGGGAAACGGGACTGGGCGGGAGATTTATGTGGGCGGCGGAGAAAAATGGTGAGGGAATTAGGACAGTAAGAGAGAAAGTAGGAGAAAGTTACCGATTGTGGTGAGCGTGGTCAAGGCGAAGAGGAATGCCCGGGGGAAGGTCCAGGAGTAGGGTAGCTCCTCCACCGTTGCATTCTCTACCACGGAGAGGATCCGCTCGACGAGGAAGCGCTGGAAATTACCCACCTCCTCGGAAGTCATCTTGGTCCAATTATCCGGGTACAGAATGTTCATACTCAGCGTGATCTCCCAAATGTTCCGCACCGTGTCACTCTTGAGCTGCTGTATCTGCTCTCCCTGGAGATTATTGTGGATGGCGAGGGTGAGATTGGAGCGTCGGATGGGGTAGCCGCTGGCGGACACCTGCACTTGTGACACACTATTCCGGTTCCCCTCCAGTGCGAGGAAGACAAAGGAGCCGACGAGTGCGTAGCCGAGGACGAGACCGCAGACGAACAAATTAATCACAACGAGCTTCACGGCCGCCTTCCATGTCGGCCCTTTGTTTTTCCGATTCTGATATGCGGCGGACGTGGCGGTGGTGCTGCTCGTTAGCTTCCGCCCACTCTCCATCCCCACCAAGTCCACACCCTCCGGGACGGAGAACTCCGTGTCCTCCGAACAGTATTGACTAGTAGGCCGATCCATCCCGTTCCATTACCCTCCCATATGGAGGTACACAGGCACACACGCACACAAACACACAGGGATCACCCGGAGGCAGGTACGGAGGTATGCGAACAAAGACACGCACACACACACCCCTGTCACTCACCGCCACTCTCCTCCACGACAAGTCCCACTCATGCGTCCTCCACTCACTCAAGGACCTTTAGCCCCGCTCGCCATCGTCCATTTCAGTTGCACTCCTGTGTCGGCCGGTCCGGACCTCCTTATATGCCGCTCCTGAAATTGACAAAGACAAGAGGACCATTACTGCGGGCTCTCCACCACTCGTCATTCTTCATGTCACTTTAACCATCCCGCCTGTCTCACTCTATAGTTATATGTATATATGTACGTGTCATCAACATTTTAAAATCCCCTCTGAGCTCCGATGAACGAGTTTAGATTGCGCGGGTGAGTGCGGCTCATAAAGTTCGGTGGGGATCCTGGGGATCGTCTCTCTTTCTCTCTCTCTCTCTCTCACGAGTGAGATAGCTGGAGAAGAAAGTTGTTTGACCAGAAGCCGGGAAATAGAAGGCCAATTCCCAGCCACTCGTCCCAACCAACAGGGGATAGACATAAAGGCCGTGGAGCGAGACGTTGTTGCTCCTAAAATTGCGAGTCCTTGACTACTCACTGGAGTCATCTTGCCCGATATATAAATGCTCATATCGAAGATGGCCATTCATACTCCGTCGCCATTTCCCTTTCCACATGCTCTGCTCCATACATATGTAATTTCCCCTTCCTGCTTCCATGCGCTTTCACTCCCAACACTGCACTACTGCTACTACCCTCTCGCCAGGAGTCAGCTCGAGCCATAAACGTCAACCTATACTTGTACATATGTATACATATATATACATACATAGTCACGAGCACGGAGCGAGTAATATCCTCCAAGGAGAAAAGTTGGAGTTTACGACCCACCGAGTATCCTTCAAGGATGTGGACTACGGGATTCCTGTAATGGGCTCCCCGTAACATACTCTACGTGGGTAATGTATCCCTGTGTGAGTCTATGTTGGTGAACCGTGAGGGAATACCAAGGGAGGACACTACTATTAGGGCTACTACTGCTACTTATACTATATACTTCTACTGCTACCGCTGCCACTATTGCCGCTACTACCACTGCTAGTATTACTATTATATACTATTACCATTACTACTACCTTTCATCACTAACAACAACTTTTGCATGTGGAACGGAAGAGTGGAGGAGAGGGTAGGAGGATCGTCGTCGTCGTCTGTCGGCCTCCCCAATATTTATGCTTGTCATGATGTACTTGATGTGCGCTGTTTTCTTCCCAAGAGAAAGGGACGGAGTTCTTTTGTGAAAATGCTAATTCTCAAGAAGTCTCGTCACGGAGGGAGCGGAGGAGTTGGAAGAGTCAAGGAGGCTCCCTGATTCCTCTTCATTATATTATATTCATGATATTATTATTTTTTTTATTTTCAAAGCGGAGTTTCAACATCTTATATACGTGCAGTAGTGTATTCTATGCTTCTTGAAGTAGGATCCCGTCATAACCCAACCCAATGATTCACGGATGCGCATGGGGCCCTCAAAACTTGGCAAATATGTCCATGGTAGACAGAATATGCTAAATCTTTGGGAACCGACCGCCGGAATTATTTCTTGTAGGAGTGAACATTGGATTTTGTAGTGAGCCCTTGACCCTATCCTCTGTATGAGTTGGCCTAACAACATCTTTGGAACGACTCCACAATGGTCAAGCCCTTTTGGAGAAGCCTTTTGAAGCCCTTCTGTAGAGTTTCGATGCCTACAAACTCATTTACAAATAATAGTAATATGCGGATTCACCGTTTGTAATGACGCAGGTCCTTCGCATTGACGTGGGCAAATCAAATATCCCTCATTGTGTTCCTCAGAGTGGCGAAAGTGTAAATACTTGGTTTTCCAGTTTGTGCTACAGCGATCCGACTTTCACTCCGTGAAGGTTCCGAGGGAAACAACTGAGCTTGTAACACGCTACGAAACTACTAGTAACCACGAGGATTCTGCAAGTTGAGATCCCTTAGCCTACCTTCATCCATTGATTTCCTCACTTTCCCAAAATTCTGATCCACCCAGGTTTATGCTTTCACTGAGAGAAAACATGGTGGGTACGAAATGTGTCATTCATTCATGAGGACTAGAAGCCACTCGGAAAGGATACACGTGCGGACGGTTACAGCATCTCGAGGGCATTTTAATCGTCTTCTTGAGAAGGACGATCCTTGACGTGATCCGGCCAGAAGGTACAATAATATTGTAAGCCGGGTGGGGCTGGGGGTGGTGGGATTGGAGGATGGAATTGGAGGAGAAAGAGCCACGTTGAAGCCATCCCAAAGGCCTTCATGCCGTTTCCCCTGGACAAGCACTACTTTATGATGCGGCAGAGGAAAGTTTCTCTCGCTCGCTCCCCTCTCCATAAGCTAACCCTGAGCTCCATAGAGGAACGTTGTGAACATATCATTGGGGCGGAGGAATTGTGAACGGGGAGTGGAAGCTACAAGCGCGTGAAATTCTGTGGAATGATACGACGCGCGAGCGGGCACCGCAAAACCCACCGTCAAACTCCCACTAACATCACTGTAAACTGAGCTGGAGGACTTTCCCTCATCGACGTTAAATCCTAGGATGGAAAGTTTATGATTTAGGAAACTTTTCCCCCTTTCAGCGGATACCCCGCGTTCACCATCCCCTCCATCCCGACTCCGCTTTACTTCCTCCCGTCAATTTTCCACTGCTATTGTCGTTGTCACTGGGGTGATGAGCCTCCCATCTCTCAACGCATGTGTTTTTGCTTTTGGTACACGGAGACCGCCTGAGAGTGTATATGTACCCTTTAGCTTCCCCTTTATATTCCTCGGGATTGAATCTATGGGAGAAATCAAAGGGTAGGGGAGGTTGACTAGTATGACTGTGCAAAGAGGGTGTGAGACTTGCTCCCTATTTCTTTTGCTCATAATTGACAGAGACAAAGGGCGAGCAGGGAATGGAATGAGGGAGACTCATCCGGACGGCTTGCCGGCTAGAGGCTTCACGCGGTGGTACTCTGATCAAGGCTCCTGTCCGCCGTGCTCAATAAGCACATTTTGAGTAACTCTCACGTACTTCTTTGGTATTGCTCACAAAATGGATGGGAATGGGCGTAGACGGAGCGTTAGGAGGTCCAGAGTTAGATCCTTCCTTTCTTTCCGATTGGGAGCGTCGCAGACCCCTTTTTATGACGGAGAAAGCAGTTTCCAGTTTCCACAATGTCTGCGGCAGGGCTGCAGCTGGTGGTGGTGGTGTGAGTCACACTATAAGATCTTTGTGGTCCTTCCCAGGATACACCACTGATTGTGAGCTTTGTGATGCTGTAATGTAGCTCATTAAAATATCTTGCCACCTCCTGTACACCGAGCAAGTCTAATAATGAAGAGCAATGATTTGGAATCGTGAAGAAAGTCAACTGCATTGTTAGCCTATTTATTTATTGCACCTCGGGAATAACCAAAACTCCGAGCTCCCACGTCATCATTCCAACTTGCGCGCGACGATTCCGAAGCTACAGAGGGTATCCTGGCACCACTCCCACTATCTCAGAGCTGCATCGCTCCCAATCACTACTACTACTTTCACTATTCCTAAGACAGCTACCATTACACTCGCACTAATTCTCTCAACTGGGATAAATTCGGGCGCGGGTGGGAGGAGGAGGCGGGGTGCCGCATGACTGCACATCTGCAGTCCGCCAGCGGAGCGAAGAGTAGGAGGACGAGGATCTCCTCCTGGCGGCAGCCGCACAGTTACCACCAGCAAGAAGGCAGAAGGCGCTCGCCGAGCACACTTAGAAACAGATACTGGGACTCAAGGCCAGGACCAGCTGTCGAATCAACGCGCCTCGTAATGGAATGGGAAAAATTGTTTACTCCCGCGTTAGATCCCCACTGCTTGGGCTCTTCCTGGCTCCAGCATAACGGACGCATTCCCCCGCTCGTAGAAATCCCTTTTTTGTCACTTAAAAGATCCAATCCAATGTTGTCCTTACCTCATTGTCCACAAGCTTGGACGGAGTTGGTGGAGGTAATGATGTGTGCTTGTATGGTTGAATAGGTGGTGTGTGCGTGAGTGCACCACTGTGTGAGCGTAGCAAATGTCCGAGTGCGCAGTGTACATGTCTGCGAGAAGGCGTCTTTAGCTGTTTGAGTCTATACTTCTTGTGTGTTTCCCAGCTAAATGTGACAGAGTGATGGTAATGTTCTTTTGCCTGCTGTATTTGTGTATGTGTATGTGTGGGTGTGTGTTTGGGTATGTGGTATATATAGGTGTGGACCTACTTAAATGTTTACTGGATTCCTCAGACGCAGAGACAGAAAGAGAGAGAGAGAGAGAGACTTTGGGGCCGGTGATTATTTCGTGGAAAACCCGTCGCTCATTGGACAGGCGGATGGAGGCAGAGGGAGAGAAAGTAAAAGAAAGGGAGGGAGAGACTCATGGTGGGATCGTTACGGCGTTAATTCCTTTCATTTTTATCTCCCTTCCAGTAATGACAAGTACTAATGATTGCTGGGTGGGGAAGGGTATTAGTCCGACGACCGCTTCTCCAACACACTCGATCCCATTAGGCTTTATTTGCAAGTTGAACTTTTCCCCGACAACTTGAGGATTCAGTGAGGGAGAGAGAGAGAGAGAGACAGAGAAAATTTGGCGGGACGAAGACAGAGGACAAGAAGGAGAAAGTCTGGAGAGCACTCTAAATTTGCTTTCACTCGTCGTCCCCCTCCTTGCCCTCGTTCCCGGCTCCTTCCCGTCAGAAGAAAGAGACGGTTTCTATAAATTCCGGGACAGACAATAATAGCATGGCTGGAATCCTGATTGCTCCCTCGCAAAGAATTTCCATGGTGCACAACATAATTACCCCAAAGATCTTGTTAGGGATAGGGACGTGTGCATGCACACGTCCGCTCGACAGTGTGCTTGTATTCGTCTATTTGGATGTGTATGTAAGTGTGTTTGTGTGTGTGTGTGTGTGTGTGTGTTTATCTGTGTACACGAGGATCATTTGAGTAAGTGTGGAAAACTCTCCGTTATTTCTCCGTCCTACTTTGTAATTACGTTAACAGAATATGTTTCTTGGTAATGTTCAAGTGCTACAGGATCATTAGTTATTTATTTGGCCGTTCCAGAAGAACTTCTGGAATCATCCATCCAACTGTCCGTCCGACCCTGAGAAGGCTCAGAGGGAGAGTGGGAATGAGTGGGACGTTGGATAATCCCTCGGTTCCACACTCATACTGTCCAAAGTTTCCAAGCTCGTGAAGCTATGCACTACAAAGCCCAAACCTTTTTCACTGGATGACATGGGAAATGAGGGGGACTTCTGTGGAAACAATCTACCTTCATCTGTCCCTCCGCCCGTCTCGCCCACTCCAACTGGGAAAATGCTACAAAGTTTCAGCCCGAGTGAAAGTACTGCGGGAGGAGGAAAAGATAAACATGTTTAGCTGAATAAAGATCATATCAGCTTATGCTCCGCCGACTGGCGAAGGGAATGGAAGAGGGTAGAGTTCGTCACTCATACATAGGAATTCCCTGTCCTCATGATTCCAAGATTGAGACGGCAGTGAAGGGTTCGGTGAGGTGACTTTTGACGCGGGCAATATAAAAGAGTAGAGACGGAGGTACAAGTGATTTTTTCCAAGCTTTCCACCCGTGCACAGCTCATCAGAGTATAATGAGGTACAGAGTTTCCACATATGATGGCTCAAATAATACTTGCCAAGGAAATACGAGGTCCTTTTCTCATTTCATTCATTCTCAATGATTATGACGTCATCTTCCATTACCATCTCCCGCTTCATCTCAAAACCACAAGTATTTACGCGAATGTGCGTGTGTGTGTGTGTGTGTGTATGCGGATGGTGCTGAAGGTAGGCAAACGGAGTATATAGGGGAAAAGTTGGTTGTAGTCGGCCTCTACCCCATATAATAGTGTTTCCGAACCAGTACTACGACCGTTACTACCACTACCGTTGACGCCAGAATTGCTGACTCCTCACGGCACGGGTCTCACAACTCCAGCCCCCTGTCATGCGGAATTCCTATAAATGTCCCCAGTCCTCCCCATTTACAGCACGGTTTATGCCCCTCAAGTATTCTTTTCCCGTCGTATAAATTGGTCTAACAGCTAACCTGAAGTCATGGATGTCGGCGGGGCTGGGAGTTTTATTATTATTGCATTTATTCCTCAAATTCACATTTCTGCCATCTCTAATTGTTTCCAACTAAATAAATTTACGATTCCGCTCCGCCGCAGCGGAATGACGGCATGGAGGAGGGAGCGGGAAAACAGTAGTGGCCGTAACTCAACCCGCGGTTTCATCCTTTCTCCCCCCTCCTGTCCCCTGGATGAGGTTCCATGACATAGGCGGCCACCCACGGGGATCCACGGATCCTCGTTCCCGAGCATCCACACATCTATACCAGTACACATACCCACACACACACACAAACATACGCACACCGGCGAAGAATCTCAGCTCGGACCCATAATAGGAGAAAGCTCATCCTCCGGAGTAGTATATATATTCCAAATCCCCCTCCCCACGTGGTATGCTGACTAAAATGCGGATGAAGGAATATGGTGACGCTGAGGGTAGTGGCAAAAGGGGGAGTCACACTGTGTAATAAAGGTAGGGAACTGTGAGTGGAATTCCTTGTGTGGTTTCACAGGCTGACAGGAGGATGCTCTGACATTTCAACCCTTCAGCGCTAACAAGCTGACTCAGTGGAATGACTCGGAGGAGTGATGTTACCGATGTGGAGCGTAATGTCGTGACGGCTCGTAATAAAGAATAACAATAGAAAATAGTTTTGTGTGTGAACCTCTTCCGCGGTACAGGTTGGCGGGTTTGGGAGCGGGTGAAGAGCCCTCGTGGATGACTCTTACCAAAAGTTGGCCGCTTTCTCCCGTCACGCCTTCTCCTTGTACTCCACTTTCTCTGTCTCTCTCCCTCAGAATTGACAAAAATGAAAGGAAAACAATTCTATAAAGTTATTGTCGTTTTCGTTGAAATAACAATTTTTCTCCTTTTTTTCCGCCGGGACAAAAAGTATTTCTCCGTCAATCGTGCGGGACATGACGAGAGGGAAGATTCCACCACGATGGTAATAATGGGCTGACTTGAGCCTGTAGACACACACGTTCTTCAGGTTCCCCCACTGTCTTTTCTCGCCGTATCCCGACGGAGAATCTAGTACAAGTGAAATGCTTCTTTGAGCCCCGACTTGTGATTGGACAAAAACCTTGGAGGCCCCTCTCAACTCTGCCTTCAAGCTCTTTGGAATTTATCCTGTGGAAAGTCGGATTTACTGGAAAATTTGGAGATGAAATTGGAATAACCATGACCACTTCAACGTGCTACAACTTTAAAATTTGTGACTGGACAGACCCAAGTATTTAAAATCACATGTTCGAACTAAACCGCCAGGAAATGAGCACAGGGTTGCCCCCTTCCTGTACGTACTCTTCCCCCCGACTTGAGAAACCCCTGGAGGATCGGGAAATGGCAGGAGAAAAGTGGAAGCGGTTTCCTCACAACTTTCGCAATAGCAACAGGGTTTCACAATGGAGGAACAGATATCTCGTCCCATCTCGATAACCGTGTCTATTCACATACTCTAGCCATACCTGATATACACGGCACCATCCTGCCGTACTCAACCTACGTGAAGGGAACTAGGATTATTTCCAGCTCCAGAAATTGAGGCTCTCTCACACAGTTGAGCCCAAATGATTTCTCTCTCACTACTCCTGCGCAGAGTTACAATTCAAGTCTAAAGGGATTGAGGGTCGTGGATACATGAGACGCACGCCAGGATTTTTGATTTCAGATCCCTTTAATTAGTTTAATCCTCCCTAATGGTTGTTGACAGGTAGGGGGGTAATTGGCGGGGAGCTCCGAAAAGTTTCTACCTCGAAATTGCCTGGAGAAAGGCCAAAATGAGTGCATTAGAAAGTGTTTACCTCTTTGAGGATACCGCAATGGCAATTTGGCGCCAGAGTAAGTTTTCTGCCACAGAGTACAGGTGCGTAAAATCCCCATAAATTTACAAGTACACATGCAGTCATATGTACATGAAAAATTTGATATGCCTATATTTTTTATGAGAACATAAAGGCACGTGCCGCTCCTCCGCAGCCACCTCCATATCCTCCTATACATTTTCAGCAAGTTTTGCTAAACGTCTGCAATACAAGGGTGAAAGCAAGTTTGATGCGGAGTTGTGCCACGGTGAGTCGGTGGTTGTAACTTTTGGATTGACAGGATTTCAGGATTGACAGAAAACATTGTTGAACAACTCCTGTTTTTAAACTGAACCACCATTGAGGACAAGGATAGTCCCCAAAGAGGGTTCTCAACATCTAAAAGTGGAGAAAGTTGCTGAGAAGCAGAGACTGTGTGATAAGGACGGCATGCTTTCACTGGCGGAGAAAGTGAAAGTGAGTTGTTTGTACTTGAGTTGTCAAATGATGCGGTGACTTTAGATATTGGTGCCTGCAATGAAATTAAACATGTTACGGATAAAACAAAGGGATTCAAAAACGGGAACGCGGAAAGTACCGGCCCAGTGATTACCAACGGCTTGACTAAAAGAATGTTTTACAGTCCGTGAAAATGGACCCTGTTCGGCGAGCCAGCTGCAGTAGCTCCTGAATTAGTTAGCATTCCCGAGCACTATGGGAGGAGTGCGCGGTAGTAGTGTTGATTAGATGAATAAAAACTAAAGGGATTATGACCCATCACACTTGTCCCTTACAAGCCATTGACCCACCGCCGTCGTAAGAGCGGGGACATTAACTATGATTTTATTGCTCCTGCGTCAGATACCCGTGAAATATGCATGGGCCAACTCCCGCGAGCTCCCCCGGAATCACCAAATATTCCTTCCGCTTACTAATCATGGGAGGAGGTTAAGGGGGGAATCCGAATCCCCAAGGCGGGAAGAATGTAATTATTATTACGACCCACCACCACAGTTGAATCTTCCACGGCGTACCCCACGAACACGCTACCCAGCTTTCCGCTCCACTGACTACATTAGAGTACTTGACCCTGGAGAAACTAAATCCTCACTTCCACCTCGTGAATCAGCATCTCCTACCCGCTGGTATCTCTCGCCTCCGTAATCCTCAGGGTTCAAAATGGGATTTTATAAATGCATATCTACATGCAGGTCGCATAGACTCCCCGCTCCAACTCCCACTCGCACCACCACTTCCCCACATCCCTACAGCCGAATCATGAATATGAAAATGTGCTACTGTAAGTTCCAGTGAGGCAGAGTAGCAGTCGTGGTAATTAGGAAACAAGTGCGACGTCAAAGAGTGACATTTCATCGACTTATCGCTCCGTAATCAGTGCCCCATCTTTCATAACTTCTTTCACTCCACTACTTCAAACACTTCCACGGTGGAGCGGGCGAAAAACTTTGTTCTCACAAAAAAGCTCCTTCCAATCCTTTGGAAATATCCTGACGGGAATGTCGAGCTCAGAGTTTTCCCGTTTGTATAAAAAGCAAGACAAATGGGATGAAATTTCTTTTGTTCTATTCAAATCGAAAATGCCTATAACGACCCTACTTATGTTCCGAATGTCAAGAGTAGGAGTAGGAGGAGACGGAGGAGGGTCTACGTGTCAATTTCATCACATCCCATTAATCCTGTACATATGAGGGAAAGGTCAAGCTGACATCATTAAAACGTTGCTACTTCCATAATAGTCAGCCAAGCCGCATGTCAACAGAGATGAGGAGGAGAATGTACTGGACTGCATGCATATAGCCATGCAAGCACGTCCACATGTAGCACACGGGGACATGGATAGCTACAAATTGAATTTCCAGTCAAGTGAAAGGAAATTATTCTGCCGAGACTTTGAGCCGTCCTTGGTTGGGAATTCTGCTAGGGAGTTGAGGAGAAACCCGGGAACATACTGCTATCTATCCCATCCTGCGTCTAGATGCTCCGACTACTAATGCCCTCACTCACAAGCCACTATACGCCTGGCTCCGGGTGATCAAAGTAGTATTTAGGCTCCTGTCTGAAAGGACACACTACTACTAGTACACTGCTCCGACTACTGACACTGCTACTACTACTACTACTGCTGTGGAGAGAGACAGTGAGGAGGTAGAGGACATAAGAAAAAGTCTCCTCATTAAGGTAACATTATAAGGTAGCTCAGGGCTTTCTTTTTTTTCTCCGAAACTGATACCCTGGAGTCTTATCACAAAGTTTCGCTCGAACCTTTCACCGGCAGGGAAGAAACTTGTTCAGTGCAGGGGTACTCCCTATATTATTACTACTACTACTGCCTGTACTACTTCTACTACTGCCACTATTACTACTACTACCACTGCCACTACTGCTACTGCTACTGCTACTACTACTGCTGCCACCATCACCTCTGCTACGACTACAACTGGTTTTACTACTCTCTAGAACTGCCGCTGCTTCTGCCCCTACTTCTACTACTATTGCTGCTACTACTGCCACTATTGCTATTACTACCACTACCACTACTACAACAACTACTTGTAAATAAGCATTCCTTGACATCTATTGTGTGACACAATTCTAGCCCCTTGGGTTGGGAATGAAGGAAAACTTTACCTTTCCCCCTTCTCCTCCACGTCTTTCAAATCCGTCTCTGGCCTCATGCAGCAGCATTCCATTACCTGCATTAACGTCCACATTGTCCCTTCGTTTAACTCGGGAGAAAGTTGGCTCTCAAGAGTCATTGTCAATCCAGCCTTTCTTATTGTTCACCCTTCAGAGTCTTCCTTGAACAAGGGCTCCAACAGTAAGGATCATCTCATGTGGAATGAATTGAACTTTGATTCAGTTTTTCAACGCTATATATCTCCTTTCAACTCTGTCTGACTCAGAGTGTCTATGATGAGACTATGACGAGCGGGAGGGATGGGGGCCGGAGAGAATCCAATAATGGCACGCGGGGTTGCTAAGTGAACTCAATACTATATGCCACTGTCACAGTACAGGATGGGTAGGGACATTCGTGCACGTCTATTTCACACAGAGACGTTTATTCATGCGGAGGTAATGGTTACGCGTGGCAGGGCGGAGTGTGCCGGTGCCGAGCTTGGGGGGACTTGGAAGGGGAGAAGTCCAGGAGGGAAATAATGGGTTCTAGGATGAAATTAATATTACTCAAGTCGGTTGAAAGGAGCTGGGGGGGGGGGGG
>WJFA01000950.1:0-26589 GCA_009870155.1 Pseudobourletiella spinata | reverse complement strand
ATCCCACGCAGCCAAAAGGTTTTCCTTGGTCCTTCAATGGACATTTGCTCAAACGCGATTTCACATCGTTGAACTGTTAATCATTCAGTGAAAATTTTACCTAAAACATAAGAATGGTACTCGCGATGGTTCTCCTAATCATTAAATCCCTCGGTTCCGTTGAATTAGCAAATTTATATAGAAAAGTCGAACTTTTTCGCTTATTTCTAGTATAAAATGCTACACTCCCGCCGTTCCCAATTCTCAAAGAGCTGAAGTCTCGACTTTAAATGCTACATTCTCATTTCCTTTCCAATTATCTCATTCTCATTTCTAATCGGACGAGCATTTATAGTACAATCGAGCAATTTCTAAACACTTAAATTCCTAATTCCCAAGTACTTTCTCATTCCTAAATCTCCTGACTCGTGTACAGTTAGAGAATGTCACAATTCCTAATTTCAATTCTTAATTTTCTTTCTCATCCTCACAACTCTTGACGAATCCATTGCTGGATTACCGAAGGTCACCAATTTATATAAACTTGTTTTGAGGTTGTATCGGAACGTTGTTGCAGCAATTTTATTTCGATAATACGTAAAATGCACGAAAGTCTTTTGAGGTCCCCAGCCTGACCCACATGACCTCTTCAAATATGATCGCCTTCAATACCGATAATGATCGGGAAGGGTTAAAGACTGTCAGTGCTGTTGATTAATGGAGACTCGGTTTAGATATTCAAGCTGATTCACAACTTTTCGTTGAACCCACGGACATGTCGATAACGTAAGGCAACCTCCGCGCTAGTTAACAAACCGGCCATCGGAATTTAGTGAAGTAGTGCCAGGGTATTGCATTGATTTTTGTTATGAACATGCATGGTAAAAATAGTGTTAAAGTTGTTGGAAAAATATTATCCAATGTAAAGGTCATCCCGTGACGCTGAGTGGCCGGACTTGTGTTGTCAGATTTAAGTATGTGATAAACCGGTCTCTATAAATTACGTAAGATCTGGCTATCAAATTGGCATGTGATGATCGAAAGATCAGATGACCCCTAATGATTGTACAGGTGCCCATGAATTTTAATCGTGTAGTGCTCTAAGTCAGTCTCTATCGAACGGTGAATATCCGGTTATCAAATCCAATCAGTCGGTGGAAACTTCATCGGATGACCACGAATGACGCGACCGGTTCAGACTTATTTTCAATAGACACTTGTTCAAAAGTGTTTGGTACCGATTGGTGAAGACCGAAAAATTCCGATCCATTCAAAAGTTAACGTGTCTACAGACATACGGACGGCTGGACGGCAAGACGAAAACATATAGCAGCTGATGCTACTTAATAAGCCCATGCTACTCGCAACAGATGAAAGCTCCCAACTTTTACTACCCGACCGGGGTGCCCGCTTCCTACTGCATTTCTTCAGTACCGTAGAGGACACTGGAACCCCAGTAAGTTCCTTACCGTAACCCTAGATGGAATACTTACGCTTTCCCCGCACGTATAAACATTCACTTTACTCCAACTGTTTTGGAAAGCCTGCCAAGAACCTCAAATATAGAGTTGGCTAACATAATCATCATCACATCACCCTCTGCACCAGCTCCTCCTCACAAAGGACAGATTCAACTTCTCCACCAAAACGTATAAACTAAATGCTAGTCACTTGGAGTGAGACTGAATGATTCAATAATCACTGCAGATGGATCCACCCCGCAAAACATAAACCGCATGGCTCCAGCCTGTATTCCTCCAGCTGATAGCGAACTTCCATATGCCAGACGGGGTACCATGGACTGCACCGACAATTCAATTCCAAATCCACGTTCGCAAGGAAGATGAAAAGGAGCAAGTGTGGAATACCACACGACGCACCCATGACATCCGCCGGTACAGCTCGGTTTAAACAAATACACAGCCTAATTCGACATTAATGTTCTTGTAGTAGCCATAGGAGCTTAGGATGACTACCGCTCAGGCCCCTGGTCCCCGCCTGAATGGATGGACTCCATGCATACGCTATGAGAATACAGACTACCATACAACCGATTTTGTGGAAAGATCATTTGTGATACCATTTTATTCTCCTTTTCAGCACACAACGTCCCGAGATTTTCAATCACAGAAGGGACTAAAAAAGGGTGACAACAGGAAGCAATGTCGTGAGATAGTTTGATCAGTCAGTCCGTGAGTCAATCAGTACATTTGTCTTGCCAGTAATCTCTTTTAGAGAAATCATAGAACGATTCCATGTTCTCGGAAATTGTGAGCTCTCCAATATTTGAGATCCACAAAATTCGAATAATTTCGATCGTTAGATCCGGTGTTTAGGTTGACGACAAAGTTTGCATACGGTGCTTATTGATTACATGTGGGATTTTCCCCGCGGAATCGACGACAATGTCGAAGGAAAAACAATACGCCAGTTCAATCCTGGACTATCATCCAGTGAACTTGAATAAAATGCCGACAAGATGGAACAAATCCATCTCCAAGTGTTCCTCCCTCATTCGTCCAATGGACATGAAGAGAAAGTTCCTACTACTCCTAATACGACACAGTACAACCTCCCTCTAGCGGCTATACGGCAACCTAATTTAGGGGTCAATTTGATCTCTCCAACCCGATCCCCGGGCGTACATCCCCTTGTTAACAATATAACAAAATTGGCTCATCAGGTTTCAGTCAGGTCAAATTTTCAATGGCCCCAGAGACCACTATTAATAGATTCTACTGTGTATATCGGTAGAATCCGGAAATGATGATGCCAACACTTTTCAGTGTCTACCGGACCATTTGGGCCGCAGCACAACACACAAGGGCTAAAGTGTATTGTGCTTCACCAATAAATGGCTAATTACGGAATACAACTGTCAAACATGATGGGGGAAAACTTTTGAACATAAGTGCATCGATAAAGCATGCTCGCTCCTCTGACTCACAGGAGCGGTTTTCAAAGGCAACTGGAGTTTGCGGTTCAGGGTATTCCGCATCAGCTTTCAAAGGGAATCAATCAATTCAATGGTTACAAAGACTCGCATCTGATCAGCCGTAGCAAGTCCAACCAGAAATGAAGAACAAACTCGGCCACCTGAATCTCATAGCTATTTATTAACTTGTGGTGCTCCCACACCAATATCACAATGCCTCTATCCGTCCTCCGGGTTCGGACAAAAGGTACATATTTTATTTGATCATGCCACACATCACACGCCACTATATCACCCACACGTAATGCCCACGGGCCCACTCCTTATATCCATAAACATATGCATATGCACATACTGACTGACTGAGAGCAATCATGGGCCAATGGGAACATTAGCAGGGACTCTTGAATGAACAGCGCAAGTATTCAGTAACCACGACAGAGGTTACGAATTGCATCGAGGCTCATGTGACAGAAACGTCCCAGACAGCAAAACTTTTAATGCCCGAGCCAGCAAATTTTTCTCGTTATATACCTCTGTCGTCAACACAACGTCGGTTCTATACACATACACAACTCTCACTCACGGAGTCACGGCGGCCGTTATAAAGCCCACAAGAATCCCTTCCATCACTGTACAAGCCATATAGCAGCCGACATCACACGTAATTCATTGAGCAAATGATCAGGATCACTCTTCCATGTACCCCAATCAAATTACGTGCCACAGGAATTTCAATGATAGATGAAGACGACAACTTTCATACCGTCCCCCTTGCACAAAAACAATTCAACCCAATAAACTACAACAGACGGCACACTACAATGAGCGGATGGCTGACGTACACGCAGGGGGGCAGTTTCCACTAAATACAAGGTGTCACTGCACGCCACGGTCGAGGGCTAACTCACTCTCACATCTCACAGAGCGGAACATGACACTCATGCTCGGATCATGAAACATAAACACTCCAGAAGTTCGCTCACTTTCCCGCCACGCTATCTTATCTCTAGAAGCATACGCAAATGACATAGCTTCTAAATAATTACTAATTGAGCTTACCGTCTGTAGGCGTCATGACGGCATCGTGAAAAAGGGTTGCGAGGCATCCTGCCGTACCTGCATTACACAAAATCCACGACCGATTAGTTCATTACAGTCAAGTGTCCACACGGCGGTGGGAGTAAGCTATGGAACGTGACAGTGACCAGGCACGGAGACCCATTCAAAGATAAACAGACCAGCAGATTAGTCTTTGAAATTCCAAATGAAATCCCATAGAAAATTTTGTACGGGGACCATTACTGAGGGGGATAAGGATGGGGATTTAAAATGAAATTAGGCAACAACTTAATTATCAGTCAATTGTAAGTGCATAAAAGCGCAGAATCTTTCAAAACGTATCCCAGGCCGTCAGTTAGTATAGTAGCTACACAGCGCAATGATAATAAACATGTATTTAAAGTCGCACGACTTTTGAAAAATGACCCAAATTCCACGTTAGTATTTGCAGATGATCCTGAAATTATCTACGAATCAGTACCGATCATCAACCGCCTCAAATCTCATACACTTGGCTCCAGTGACACACAACTTTCTTCCTCTATAATCAGAAATGGTAAGAATATTGAAATCGGAGCTGTCCGACTGGTGAGCAATTGGCTCTCTTAAGGCTATGAATAATAAGCATCAAATACCACGCAGCTAATAATTCAACTAGGGTTACAAATTACAAGAGAAAATGCGGTGGAGAATAGCAAGCGAATAATCCATGCCCAGAGCTCGACTTGTCCTAAATTCAGAAGCAGTTAAGGTGGGGACCTATTTATCTACCCCATCATCACGGTAGTGCAATTGAACTATAACCTTGTAATAAGTTAAAAAATTTCCTGTGTGCATTGCCTACCGGCGGTTCGAAGAGCCAGTGGCCGTTTTAAAAGTCATGGCCAATTTGAACCCATCTCAACAAGCCACACGTACAAATCATAACAGACGCGTCAGACCGTGTACGCTATTTTCGCAAGTCGTTTTCCTCAATCTAATTTTATTATTTACGAGAATCTCACTGTTCGAGTATTATTAACATAGTTACTGCAGTGGCAATATAAAAAGAGTTTGTAGGATTTCCCAGAAGGAAAACGATGAAAAATATGCTTGGCTAGAGCGATCAAATAAACAACCACGAACTGAATCCGACATAAGAGACCACCTCCAAACCAGCTTTATATCTTAGTTTTCTACAGTAATGCAACAAATATGCAATTACCCGATACGTTAATGAGCCCAACGGACGACCACTGACGATAAAACAATTGCAAGCGCATGCATCAAAAAAACTTGCGGGTCAAAGGAAATCTCCTGATCACGTAAAATCCCGACAGGCAGATAAGAGGAAACACAAAACTATATACTGATGTGGGGAGTACGACTCTGATTCAAATATGAGACAATACACCGGAAATATTGGTGAAAAAAATTGCAATAGCCTTAGACACTTTCACATTCTATTCAGGGTAATAAAGTCAGTTGTCGCACTGATGACACAATTGCGTGCAACACTTCCCTGAGGCTTGGGTGTAAAAATGATCGGGCGGTGATTTCACACGCTACCTAAGTTCAAACATCAAAAATACAAGAATTGCAGAACAAACTTGCATAGGCTCAACTTGGACGTCAGATTTTCATACTATTACTACCTACTGCACTGCACGATGCGACTTTAAGTTTTGAACAATTTTCATCACAATACAACAGTACGACACCTGAATCGATAATTGCAAACGGATGTGCTGTCACAGTTCTGATTTTTGATTCGCACAGAAGTAAAAGCGCGCACACAATATAAACATATATTTATGTCGAGTCGCGAAAAAATCAACTGAATATTGAAATTTTGCTGTATTAACATGCTATAATGTCTACAACAGTGGTGTGGTAGCCGAAAATGCTCTGTGACCGGAGTTTCTGTCAAACGACGTGGATGATTGTTGAAGAAACGCTAGTCTTGTAGTGGGGTCATCGCATAAGCATTTGCAATCAAATTTCTTAATACGAATTATGTTCAAGTGATGCAAAACTTTACAAACCAGGTCCACGAATTATCAAATAACTGAGTTCAAAGAAGGAATTACACTGATCTTATTACATTACAGAGCTATCTGAATCTAAATCTACAATCAACATCACACACAACCACTACCCGGTTCAATCAACAAATTACAACTGCAACCTACATCCTCCGTGATATCAGTAGGTGTCAGCGACGGCAGTCTCAACTCAAAATATTTCCTCAACTCAAATATTCACAATTTATGCTAATCCACTTGTAATGTCTCACTGTATTGTATTTACCTAAAGACTGACCCTGTGACCAAAGATAACAAGGTGACTGCCACTGAATGAGTAACACCTAAAGAAGCGTAATTGTACACTGGTGAACTAGTAAATTGAAACATACCATAAGCAAGATGATTATAATGTGTGGGACTTCTGGACACCAGAAGCTCCTTGATGCGTTCATAGCAAGAAAAATAAAGAGCGTGTGCAGGGGCTGCACCGAAAACTACCGCGCTCATTCCACGCATAGGACGAAGAATTCCTTCTTTTTTAACCATACTTGTTAGAGCTTCGCGTACATTTCGATAAGCTGCCCCCGGAGCAGGAGATAAACTCTGCATTCTAGTCTGAAATAAAATAATAGAATGCGAGTTACACATACTGTCCAATTTGTAGTATAAACTTTACAAAGCGGCACGCATATCTAATACTATCGAATATCAAACTGAGCTATTTCTTTACAACTCCTCGAATCAAACTTCGGGCCTCACCAACACAGCGGTGAAGGGTGGTTTCTACGTGTCAACAATTCATCAAAGTAACATGGTACATCCAGCTACCACTACTCTCATTCTTCAACTAGCCAACCAACTGCTCAGTATCATTTTCGATGTTTTAGGTAAGGACGATTTGAAATTAAAAATTAGATACCTTACCTTGACAGAGTCTAAAGGATACATTACGCAGTGTTCCATCATTCCAGCCATGGCACCCGCTGACATATGAGTTAAAACGTTGGACGTTGCGGGTAAAGATTCATACTCGTCAAACTCCATATCGTTAGCGAGGCGGCCTTTCGGCTCTGGCTTGTTTAAATCCGTGATGACTGATTCTTGATTACTGAAACTTTACAATAAACCATCATCATGAGTAAAACATTCCTCAAAAACACAATTTTATGAAGGAATTTCATCATTTACACATCCATAACTTGTACAGCTAACTACAGGCACATTTCGGTATTTCGTTCACACAAACACGTGGGGCACATTTTTGCAGTTTATATTTGACCAACCCTTCAGCTTCCAACCATTGGCTCTACCGACGATTAATACCGCACCCCACTCCAGCGATATCTTAATGAATCGCTGGCACTTTGGAAATTCCAAACCCGTTCCACCGCTTCCGGAAAGGCCAATGAGGTCAGAATAGCCTCAAAAATGAAACCGAATAAGAAGGGAGGTGAACTAACTTCATTATAGAGCAACACGATGGAGATCCCAAATGTCCTACCTGAAAGAAAGAGTCATTCACGGACCGCAGCGAGTTTCGCCAAACAGAAATCACGAAATAGTAACTCGTCAAGGGTAGGAATCCATGCTGAAATTAAATAAAAACTCTTAAAGAATCAAATTCCAATATCAGTCCACACACAAACACAGGATCTGAGAGCCACCGTAAGGACACACACATTCATCCATGGATGCCGACTCTGCTGTGCGAGAGTCCGTAAGCTCAGACAGATATACTTGCACACAGAGCATGCCAGGGTTTTCCGCCTTGGGCATTTTCGTCCACGATTGTCACATGAATGATGCACACAACTCACGGTGATTTCTGCTGCGGTGATTCAAGTACTGCTGAAGAGTTGAGAGTATATAGACTTCCCAGTTAGACCTCGCTAAAACTTATTTGAAGGTTCACAAACATTCATTTTTTGGACACTTCACCAGTTTTTCTTACGTCTGGATAATATAGTCATGCCCAGTTATTTTGTCTCATCCCGAACATAATTTGCAGACATGGCTCACCGACAGCCGAACCCCGTGCTACATAATTTTCAAGGTACATCAGAACAGTGCTTATTCCGATTAATAGCCGTGGATTTTTATCTACCGATGTAGTTGCAAAGCGGATTTTCATGAAAACATGAACTGTTTAGCCCAGCAGCACTCCATGTCGGAAACGTAAAGCATTGCGTTTGGCCAAGATTACTGAATTAGGCGATAATTTACCGCTCATCTGCCCATAGCTTATTGGTAGTAACAGGCATCCAGCAGATTCTGGACTTAAGCCCCGGGGATTTCAGAATAGATCAGAAAAATGACTCTACTCGGTCCACCCCTATTCCTCGTACATTCCCAAAACATACTGTTTGGCCGGCCTACATTCGGCGAAAATATACACATGCTACGCTGACCACGAGCAGCGTCTTCACCTAGATTATATATATTTCGATCATCAGGATTGAATAAATTAAATACATCATGACTCTGCAGTTAAGCTCATGTAACGACTGGCCCTTCTAAATGCTTCCAGTGCGCATGGCGAAGGACAAGGCCAGTTGTGTAATATGAAGAAGTCCTGTGGTCGAATGAGTGAGCCAGACCCAGAACGCGGCTACGACGACCCAACTACATCTACGTTACATATGCATGAGAGCCAAGTTGAATGGAGTGTCTACGCCAGCATACAACGGCCGCCGTAATGTTTGCATACACTATTAAAAGGAAATCCATGGAAGGTAGTTGCGCAATGGGTTAGTGTGAAATGCAATGCTTACTACTACTGCTTGCCGACACTGTTAGCGGTAGGTGTGGAACTTGGAACTGCTGTTTTAGATTTGCTAAATCACTTTTATAGTCTTCCAGTGCCCCCAGTATGATGCTATAATATTTTACCAGCCAGCACGTTAAAACATGAGCTCATTGCGAAGAAGGACGAATTTTCGTCGTTACTGTCGACGTAATAAAGCCCTGGCCACCCCAATTGAATCGTGTCCAGCTTTCCGTTTACTAGCCAGTGCGTTGGATGATGGACTGAAACTTTAACATGATAAGCAGCTGAGTATATTTGACCGGATCGGCATAGTGTCGCACGCTTTTGTTGCCGATCCAATCCAATGTGAAATCTGAGGAATGTTTGCATGAAGTTTCAAGCACAGCTAAATGAAGGCCGTCTCTTTTTTTAGCTTATTTGAAAATAGGTATTCCCGCCAGTGAAAATGTTTTTTGAGGGCCAATGGCTCTTGCCCATGATCGCAACCGCGGATTTGTGAAATCAGTCCCCAACGGTTTTTGTAGTGTTCGAGAGATTCGAAGAAGGGAAGGTGAAGCAGCGTTTGTTTTTTGAGCTGCAATGAATTGAATTGTATTGTGTGGCTGCGGTTCAGCTTGACATTTTTGTATTCTGCAAGACCTACTCTAATTGTGAATAAAGTGTGGAAATTTGAAGGCTTGGTGTACGAGCTCCCCAAGGTTACCCCCAAGGACCATGGACTCGGTGCACTCTCAGATTATCGAACGGATGAAGGCCAGCGGAGTGTTTGATCAATTTCGGAAAGAGTGCATAGCGGATGTAGACACGAAGGTAGTATATTTTTCTCTACAAATTTATAGCTTATTTAAATATATGTCGTTCCTACATTCTGTGTGGGTAATACCTTGTCAATGTATTCACTATGATTTCAGCCCGCCTATATAAACCTCCACTCACGGGTGGTAAAGTCTGTGAATGACTATTTGAAGAACATACCCTGGTCTTCCAAACTCCTGCGAATTAGCGTTCGTGATGGGATGAGAAAACAGATTGTGGAGTAAGTGTAAAATACGGCATACATTGTTAGATGAAGCTTAGATTTGCCGATGTTTGTTTTGTGGTATGATTGGTAACTATGGGGGAGGGGAGAAAGTGGAATTTTGAGTACCTTGTAGTTTTATAAAGACTCTCCGCTCTGGAAACAACAGTTACTTCTTGCTTCTGAAGTGATGTAGGGATAGGATGCTGGATTTGTTGATACGCACGTAACAATGACATACTTGACATGTGGCAAACATGAAATTCGCCTACTAGCGGTTTTTATGAATATTTTACTTGATTCAGGCAGATGAATGTATGGTTTTGTGGATTAGTATGAGTTTTTCAGTCGTGTGAATGTATTTTCAAAAGGGTCTTTAGTGCCCAACGTTAACGTAGTAACTTGTGAGTGGTCTTTCTAGCAGAGGCAAAATATCGGTAATCTCTGGTTTGTTTCTCCGTATGAATTCGTTGGAATTCCCGGGGTCTCCATGGAAAAATTAATAACGTTGTTTTCAAAAATCTACCTAGACAAGATGTTTTTTAGACGAAAAAGCTATTTCGATCTAATTATTGTTTCTCACTGTCTGGAACCGTCTGAATTTTTGGCTTTAAAATTATATTCTTTGCTTAAAAGTCCGGGAAAGAAGTATTTTACGCATATTCTGTAACTTCGCACTTAGTGCACATACAGTATGACATGTGCACTAAGTGCATTATGTCGGAAGTACGTGTCAGATCGATACAACACAATTTGAAAGAGGCGTTGATTCTGCTGGTATCCCACCGCCAGTTATTGTGATTGTGTGTTTTATTCTGCGACGGATGTGAGTGTCTAAAGGTAGTCGGTCTGGGAATGGAAGGAAGTGAACCGGAATATGCACCTATGGTAGTTATAGACTTTCGTTCGTCATGAGCGACGATCAGTAACTAGGTCAGTGGGCTTCTCACATTTGATTCAGGCATATGGTACCAGGGTACACCATGTTCCATTTCCGACCTCGTACCCTTGAATGAAAAGTGACATGGATTTGCTAAACATGTGAGAATAGCATTTCCTTGGCAGGCAAGGTTGCCATTTTGATACTTTTAGTGCCAATCGATAGCTTTCGTGTGGTGAAAGGCACCTAAAGTACAAAATATGAAATTATTTATTGAAACTAAAAATTAGTGAAACTGTTTTGTGGTATCACGATCTTCGATTAAATTGCTGTTTGATTAATTTTTGCTGTAACACAATTCATAATTGTAATTTATTTCTTCTTTAAATCACAGCTCATCTTACTTCGAAAAAGGCGTGGACAGGATTGTAAATCAGGCTGTTGATCCGAAAGTCAATACAGCTTTCTTCCCCATAGTTGAGAATGCTGTCTACGAGTTCCTTGGATTACAGAAGCCCAAGGAGGGTGAAGTTCAGGAAGAATTTGAAGAGGATAAACAGTGCTGGGACCAACCCATGGACATTGATCCTCAAGGTTGGTCCTGTCGTTTGGCTATGTCGATTCTCGTTCGAAGATTTCTTGATTTTGCAAGCTATTTGCATTCTCTTCCTCATTAAGTTTTAATGACTAGGGCGTCCGTAAAGCATTTAAAGCATTTTGATCCGTAGAGGTGCAGATGCTAGGTAAAAATGCTTCTCATGATAGGAAAAAGCTAAATATAAGTCCGTATTATAGTCTCCGGATAAAGCATTTAAAGCATTTTCAAAGCTTATAATGCTTACAATAAGGCATTTTAAAGCATTTTGGACCCCAATGCGAAATTTTTAATGCTAATAAGCGACAGGTGATAGTTTTTGACGGAAATAGGTCACAGCAACCCTGTACAAGCATAAAAACCATTAAGTTAGTGAAACTGAGTAGATATTACAATTTAAAATGTAACCAACTTGGTTTGGTATAGCCGCTACGAATGGAAGCACGAGGAAATAGTTTTGAAAAATTTGGTGGTATAAATTGAATTTTGCTGTGAGCTTTTACTAATAGCAGTTAGTTCTGGTTATAGTTTTAATATTAATAATATTTGTCGGAAGTTTCGGAAACTAGGGATTCAAAATCCAAAAGGTAAAACCAAGTGTGGTTTCGTGCTTGAGAGAGTTATCTGTCTTGGTTGAATTATTTATTTGTGGGTGAAGTTGGAGGTTACTAAACACTACCATGCCAATCATATACCTCACCATGGATATTTCCTATCATTATCAATGGCCCATCGACTTGGATTTGAAGTGCAGCATTGTAGTGTATGGTATTACCGCCATGAAAAAGTATGTAACCGCAGTACTATGGTCACCATAATTATGGTAGCCATGGTATGGACGCATTAAGGGTATGGTAATCACAAAGGTATTTAGCAGCCGTCGCTGTGCTTCGTTAAAGATCTTAAACATTTGATTTTTGAAAAAAAATTACATTTATTCAAAATTTAGATTTTTAAATGTTTTAAAGGTTTTTAATTTGCGTCAAAAATTTTAAACTTTGATTAATTTCAAATTTTAACATGTCAAGTAGTTTAGCATTTTTAATCGCGAAAAAAATTTTAAAGCATTTTTGTGTACGCCCTATTAATGAAATTCAGTCTTGACGTGATACGTGGACTGCCACCTCAAATTTGTGGGCTTCTGGATTGAATATTATTACTTTCAATTTGCCCCCTTTTTATGGCAGACTATCCCGACGGAGAAGTGAAGGATGAGAAACCGTTCGTGACCAATAACAACAATGACACCATTGACGTCTGTACTTCCCAACCCGTGGTCCCTGAGGACGATCCAATGGTCATGAAAGCTGAAATAAAGGAGGAGGAGGAAACCAATATTTCAGACGAAAATGACTTGATAATAGCAGAGGAGCCCATGGTCACTGAGGATGCCGAGGAAGATGAAGAGGAGGAAGAGGAATCGCCTCCGTTTGAAGCCATCGGGGTGTCGTCACCACCGCATCCTCTTCCTGGTGTCTCCACTAGTCCTCCCCAAATGCTGTCTCGCCTGGAAGAAAATCCAACTTTAACGGACTTTAGTCACTTGTTCCCAAAACCTGAGACTAACGAAAGAATTGATGAAGAAGAAATATCTCCGAAAGATTCTCCACCATTATTGGCAGAATCTGGTAGTACGCCGAATAGCACTGAAAAGACAACGGACAAGTCCAGCAAGACTAGTGGGTCTTCCTCAGCGAAGGATCGCGGAAGCTCCAGTTCAAAGAAGTCCTCGTCCTCCTCTGAGAAAGACAAACAGTCCAGCTCAAAAGATAGGAGTTCTAGTTCTCATAGTCACCACAAGAGTAAAAGTAGACATAAAGAGAGGGATCAAAGTAGTAGTAGGGACAAAGATAAGGATAAATATTATAGCGAGAAAGATAAAGATAAACATGGTGATAGGGACAAGAGTCGGAAAGATTCTTCGAGCTCGAACAAGCACTCCTCCTCCAAGTCTTCAGAATCTACGAAACACTCCCGCCATTCCTCATCCCACAGCTCATCCCGCAGACACTCATCCGATAGTCGAGTCAAAGAGAGTGGTAGGAATCACTCGGAAAAGAGTAAAAATTCTGATGGCAAAACCAGTAGTGTTCGAAACAGAGACAAAGACTCGAAAAATGGATCAAGTTCTCATAGGGAATCCAGTAGATCTCACTCTAGCTCTGGAAAGGAGCATGATAAACACAAATCTTCCTCCAGTTCCTCCAGAAAAACGTCTTCTAGTAGAACAGATACTGAGCAAAAGTCAAGTCGGACCAAGTCTTCAAGAGAGGATAAGGATAGAAATGAGTCGCACAAGAGCAGTCGGGGTTCCAGTAGAAATGAGAAAAGCAATGGTGACGATGGGAAAGGGACCACGTCACAACCTTATGGTTTCAAACCTCCGTCCCCCGTTACTGACTCCATGTGCAGCATTCAGGATCAAAGGTCACCTGATGTGAATGAAGCTGGCTTAATGGCTAGTCACATTCCAATGTTCTCATCTAAAATGTCTATATCTGATCATGAGGAGACGGCCCTAGACAAGTGGTACAGCTCTGGGAATGAAAATGTAGTTGCAGAATCTGAGTCTCAAGACAGCGATGCCTCGGTACCTTTTGCCGGAGACAAGAGGAAGTCGCATCAGAATGATGTGCAAGAAAATTCTACTGATCTTCCAGAACGTGTGGGTGATGTTTCGCCAACCTCAGGGGGGTCGGAACAAGATGAAAATAGTTCCTCCTTCCCCTTCTCACCATCACATATGCCCCGTACGCCTCCGGAACCTGATAGTACTAAAGAAGACAGTCAGTCATCTTTACAGATTGCTGAGAGCAGTGGCGATTACGTTGGTAATAACGTGTCTAACTCGGAGCGGATGAAATCTCGAGCCGACCTTGCCAACTCATTACGTGCCCTAACCGTCACTGAAAATTTTATTTCCAAACGGAAATACCTATCAAAATTTATCGATCCATTCTTTGATGGGGATGTACCGGTTTCACCCGTCGTTGCATCCAAGTTGTCGTCGTCACAGATAACCCTGAGTGTTGATCGTCGCCTCATTCCCGACACTGTCCTCGATATTTTAAATGAGAAAGGAGCAAATGTTTGCTATGAGAGCTGTGATTAGTTTCTTTTCTTCCCGTGCAGTATACTACGTTGTTAAGGGAATTTTCGATGACTCCAGTTTTTATTACAGTCCGTACCACAAGGTATCTTGTACATGGTTTTGCGAAAAAATTCATCATGTATCTTAGCGGTTTCTATCATTATGAAAATGTTAACGATACCGAAGGATGCATTCGTTTTTATTAAAATCAAGATGATACTATATTAACAAATTATTTGCTCATGTTTTACCACGGAATCCTTCATATGTGAAGGTCAGCGTCTGAGAATCATCAGAGTCAACAGTATCACATTGAGAAATAGCACACAATCATTCGTGTAACAGAGAAGGGGATACACAACTATAAGACCAAATGGCATGTTTACTACCGCATAAGGTTTGTAATTCATAAAGTCTAAAATCTTCTATACATCTGAAGTTAACTCTACGTAGTAGGCACAACAGCTACCTGAAGTTATGAGAAAAAATGCACGAAAACAGAAATGTGAACATCCAAGAAGCCGACAGTTTAAGTCGTATTTCGGGAAGGACTTTCTATTGAGTTTCTTTCAGCGCAAACAGTATGCGTTTCATTGACGACCAGATCTCCGAAATTTTAATTATACTGCTTCATCAGTTTAATTAGCGGCTGATTCACTAAGGTGTTCACGTCAACAGCGAAAAGGAAGTCGATGTGATTAAACTGTGTCAAATTCACCCGGAAATTCTCCACCAGGTTTGGAAGATCCTTGGAAAGCCTTTCGACATCCTGCAGTAGGTAAAGCCGAACATTTAATCTGATTCCTTAACATTGTTGGATGACGGTATACAAATGAATTAAGCTATATTTTACCTCTGGATCAACTAGCCAGTCGTTTGGGGCGTGATACAGGGCCACAGGAACCTTGACTTTGGAGAGATCATACTTCGGCGGTGTCCACTGTCCGTACACGTACCTATTCTTCAAAAAGCCATAGTCGTACTGACGAAATTTCCCACTTGTTACTGCTTGCAACAAATGAACCATTGTCTTGGTTGATGTTGTCGTGGGAGTATGAGCCAGAATCACCGGAAGCTCCGTCTGAAAATGTGGCAGCGGATGGAAATAATAAATAAATAGCGTAAACAAGAGTGTTATTAGGATACAGTCATTATTCTAACATTACCATATTAGCCTGAGCCGAATCAAATCCGCAAAGGAGGAAGAAAAGGTTTTCACATAGCTCTGCAATCTTCATCTCATCCGTGCAAAATTCTGGGGCGTACGTGTTGATATATTTGATTACATAATGTGGTAGCATTTCTCCGTGACCCAGAAGATCAAAAATCACCTAAATGTTCAAGTATTCTGTGAGCTCTCATCAAGGCGATGACAAGTTATTACTACATTAGACAAGGAAAATTAAATTCAGTACTTACTTTTTCCGCAGTGGATAAGGGTGCCAAGTATTTTACCGGTCCTTTCATATGATTTAAATATACTGCCGGCCCTAGCCCTCCCATGAATTTAACCTTATGGTTATATTCTGGTTTCGAGGCCAAACAAACGAAAAACATCGTTGTTCCCATTGAGTGTCCGATATAGCTCAATTTGCTCTGGCCAGTGATATTAAGAACGTAGTCGATCTCAGCTGGAATGTCGTATACTCCCATTTCATGATAACTGCGGGCAAGGTGGGTATAATGAGTTTGCAATACAAAAGTATTTTAAAAATTTCACACCTGAAAACTACCATAGACTTATACCTGAACTGCCAAAACTCATGTTCCTCAGGTTTTAGCTTAGTATGATTCTTTGAGTAGAAATTTCCGCGAGCGTTGCCAAGCCATACGTCGTATCCATTTTCCACCAACATGTAAGCTGGAACATCAATTCAATGCAATCACTTCAGTAATTTAGGATCAAGAGTACATAGCTTCAATTTGTCGACCGTTGAATCACAAAACCTAATATTTTCATTTTCACTTGTGACAAAACCAGGCATCCCCCAAATGTAAATTTGTCCACGTCGACATGCATAACCGGATATATCCTCTGTGGCGCTTTATATGTATTTAGGGGAATATAATGCTGTTTACAGCTTTTTGCCTAACGGGGAGCAATGTCCAGCATAGGACGAGAAAAATGCTGAAATTGGGTTTTAAGGAATTTTTTTCTTTTGGGCTTTCCTTGAAATCAATTCATTTTGCAGATTTTGCTCATGGTAATAATAGGTCTTGGAATGAAGTAAAAGCGGAAATATTTCCTCCAGCAACTCGTAGCTATCACTATGCAAAATAAACTCACGCAGTGCTTTATCCACTCGATTAAGCAGCCAGTCCACGGAAGAGCTGAAAAATCCATGTTGTACAAAAACTATCGGTCTCGGGCCCGCAGATTGATTCTTTCCATGTGGGATTCTATGCATTGTTAAAATGTATCCGTCTTCCGTAACCACTTGGTGGACTTCAGCAGGATAACCATACTTTTCAATCAGTGCAGGCTGGAAATAAATCGACAGATAAAATCATTTTTGCTTCATTCCTTCCAAGCCTAGAAATAAGATGTACCACACTTAAAAACTTACGGCAGTTAAATTGTCATCCGGATTTTCATCGTGATTCCACGGGAAAACGAAATTTGATAGCTCAGTCTTCAATTGAAAGTCAATCTCATTTAACAATGAGTTAAGAGAAGGCTCGGCCACGAGTGCCGTCCCTTGGAGTATCCTCAGCGCAAGAAAGAGAGCCAGAATGTACATTTTCGTTGTTTAATGTGGTAGACCAACTTCGTCAAATCAAGGTATGTTCTGCAAAAGACAGTTAACGGTTTCCTTTCAGATCGTTCCCATATTGTACTCAAAATATTCTAATTTCCCAAAATATAAATTTAAAGCATAATGCTGTGTTACATTTCTGATAGATAAAATCCCTCGTACCTCCCCTTTATTATGAACGTCTGTATTTTTCTCACCCTTCAAATCTCTTTCATGAAATCACATACTCCATCCCATTTAAATCTACTGACTCTTGGTGTTTTGCCGTATGATGGTACCATTGTAGACATGGAACGATGAGAAAATTGGGTTAATTTAATGGAATTCTGCTGTATGTCTCCTTTGTATAAAAGAGTCTTACATCATAATACAGCCATTACTGTGTGGTCCCATAGATGCTTAACGCTCATTTGCACGGTGAATCACCGGCAAAAAAACTGAATCACGGCAAGTTCCAAAGGTTAGAAGCATGTTTTGCTGTCTGCATAATCTAAAGGTTCCGCAGCACAATCCTACATAGCTAACGCTTATCCGGAACAACAACGTTCGAATAAAATTTAAAATTTTCCATACAAAGAGAGGGAGAGGGAGCGATGAGAAGTCGGTATAAATCAGTATCACTTCTTGGTGGAGAGCGACCCTATCGTGATTCTGAAAAAAAAATAAAATACTTGCCCTCAACGTGTATTCCAGCTGATATTCGTTAACTTCATAGCACAAAGATGTTGTATCACCCCTAACCGACTTGAGGATTATTTGCCTGCTACAGGAAGTTTCTTGCGCTCACAAGAACTCAAAAACACAGGCCCTTTGACGTTTGTTCTTCATGCCGCCACTTCCTTCGCGCCTCAAAATTCTCACTTTCCACATGGAAGGGAACGTGCCCTCTGAGTCAGCCAATGGATTGAGGAACTAATGCGAGTAAATATGGTTGTTGTTGTTCATGTAACATGGATCCTCCCCAAGAGCTCACCTCAAAAGCAGGGTGCCAAGCCAAATGAGACGCCGCAACAACTATATGTAGCTTAATCCCATTTAGGGGCCGTGACGAATTCCAATAAAAAAACTTTACCTGCTTTTAGATTTCGACGGAATGTGATGAGCCCTCAGCTGCTGCTGTCCAGTCGGCCTGCTTTACGTTGCAATGACTTGTGAATTAAGTTCTACCTAACTGCCATGTAATATTTACTCGTATGAGCCGTGATCCACAGCTGAAAATAATGGACTATTAGAAACTATAGACTGTTTCCCCTTCCGTTGTCAGTTCAGGGTGGGGTAGTAGCATCGTCAGAAGGAGCAACAAGAGATAAGTGTTATTTATTCGACCTCTATGGCAGCAAAGTTTTTGACGAAGATATGATTCATCATATGAGAGGTCGTGAGCCCTTTTTTGTGCACTTGATGATTGTAGTGGTTAGAAGGAGGATACTATGGCGCAATGTCAATTTTCTGCCTGTCAACAAAATGCATTTTGTTTATCCCTAAATGCACAGCAGGAAATAGTTCAGCGCTTGAGGTTAGTTCGACGAAGAAGTTTACACGTCGCGGAGGTGGCGATATTTGCTGGAAGTGTAGTCGTCTGTTCACCGCTTGTCGGGTAATCTAATCAATCCTGAGAACTATAATGTGTAAGATCGTGTGAATTTATACGCACATACACGAAAACTCCGTCAATTCCAGTGCTTGTTGTTGTCGTGAGCATAGTGGTGATGGTGAACCTGTTTTGAAGGATTACCGATAGTTTTCAACAGCGTAACAATAACAAATTGCTCCATTTTCGTCGCGCGGCGGATTGAGAATTGAGCTGAGATTTGACTCTTTCTGCTGACTCAACNTTTTGAAGGATTACCGATAGTTTTCAACAGCGTAACAATAACAAATTGCTCCATTTTCGTCGCGCGGCGGATTGAGAATTGAGCTGAGATTTGACTCTTTCTGCTGACTCAACTATGCTTTGAATGAAATCTTTATTCGCGAGAACGTGAGAAATACTGAATCATCATGAATGCAGTGATTGAGCAACTATGACACTTGGCTCGCACGTTTCACCTCCACGAGTTTGCTTGGAGTCAGTAATGTGGGGCAATTGAACTCAAATATTTCTTGGATATGCACTTCGGCACACTTAAATGGGTTGTCTTACGACTGTAATATTGCGACTGAGACAGCGGGCATGAGGCATACAAGTAATTTTATAAGCTTGTACGAAAAGTGGTAATCCCCAATTATCTAATAGTGTTTACTTTATCTTCCTCATGTTAAGAAAAGAACGGAAAATAACATATCATCTGAAATTCTGAGCGTTTTAAATAACGGAGGAAGCGAATATTTGCTGTTTACCATCAATTTCTTTGATCTCTTCTGCAACGTCCAGATATGGAGTAGGAGGAATTGACAGATCAAATATTTTCTGTGGAACCGGGGGATAAAACAACCTTGACTGACATTGCCATGCATGAGTATTGAATACTCACTCCAGATGGATGAAAAAAAGACACGGAATTCCCTAGTTCTTCCAGAAATAAATAGCACAAATTTCTGCACGTGTGAAGCTTACAAAATTCAGGGAGTTTATTCCTAGTTTCGGAGTGTGCACAAAGTTGGAATATGGAGAGGGGTGAAAATTGAGGGCAATCACGGAATAGTTTACGTCACGCCGTAGTTCTTTTGATGGTGAAATTTCCCAGTCGCCTCGAGGTACTTGACAGCATAGCGTTTTGCGACTTTCTCCCTCATCAAATGTGCTGGACTAATCAGGGAGACTAGCAGGGCTGCTATTAATACCCAGTTCGCCTATCATACAATTTATGCCAGTGAGGAAAACTTTGTTCTCTGTCATAAAGGATAAGGGTTCACAGAAGTGCCTCGCGGGAGGTGGTATTACCATGGAATATGTTTCCTCCGAGGAGAACATCCAAACAAAGACGGGATACTGGACAAACATCACCAGAGAAACTGCCGTGGTGAAAATCCCGTTCAACCTGTTAAAGTGAGCATCAGGGAACCTAGAATTCACAAGATATATTTAGACACCTCACCATCGCCGCTGCACTGACTAGCTGTTCGTTCATAAGTGCGTGCCGATCTCATGCGCTCTATCAGTATTGTTGTCAGATAGAGTCATGTCCGGGAACGGGAACATTGGTTGACAACATTTTCACACATCGTCCCCGTCTCCCGAAATGGCACGACAAAGAACTGTACCACTGCGCAAATTAAACGTTCAAATCGGGACACTACTGCTGAGACCACAAACAACAAGGTTCTAATTGAAGACCCTGATCATGTTTTCTGCATCTAATTCCCAGAACCAGTTCTAAATACAGTGAAGTAGGACTTCAAGCGTATTATTTTTCGGTCCTGACAGGGATTCATCAATCTGACCACAAAAGCTTCCGGGAAAGCGCTAATACGCACACCCGCAGTGGGACCCACTAGGCCGCACGATAAATTGCCCATTATCATACCATACACCTCCCCCCGCGAGCACCGCATCACAAACTCTTTCCACAACTGACAAAAACTACGACCAAGAACATCCCCAAATTCAGAAATTTACCACGCAAATGCTAATTAAAATTGTCAAGCAATTGCAATTTTGAAAACCACAGCATGGTATCTCATCAACAGTAATTTCACCACATTGAAAATCACCGCTTTATCTGTTTGCATAAAACCTTAGTCGCACAAAGGAGGTGCAGCTGGAGTGAGTCATCGGCCGACAGATGGCAATCACAACCATGGAAGCGTAAATGGCCGGCTTCACCACAAACATTTTGCAGGTGACCAGAATACACAGGAAAAACGTTGTCATCGCGCAGGCATACGCAGGAGCTTGTAGCGTCATTCTTAGGATTTCCACCTGATCATTATCTGAAATATAGATCCCTTCAATTTATTTCTTATTGAAGCAAACCCTACAGCAGACCAGTCACACTTACACCGATTTGCCACTTTGACTCTCCAATCCGTAAACATTCCCGACACTGGAGTCAGCAACGGGCCCACAAGTTGGAAGATACCCATTATTTTCGTGTAGTAAGCCACTGCATTAAGAAATTGGCACATGCAAATGACTACAAAGTAAGCATTTCCTCCATGCAAACAAGTGAAACTAACAGATTTTTAGCACCTCTTTAACTGGCATACCTTCCTCTGAGTCATCTGTCGATTTGTACACCCACGAATTGAACGAGATTGAGTAGAATAGAATCATGAACAGGCTCACAAATTGCCACCAAAAGTGAAAGAAGGCAGATAGGCTGAACAAGGACAGAGACAATGGGATTTGGACCTCCTTCCTGGCTTCATCTTGCCTGGACTCAGCGGCGGGGTGGTGTGCGTCTGTATGCTTCCCGAAGTTGTTCCCAGCTTTACAAATTGAAATTACAATTAGCCGCTTAAACAACGCGCACAAGGTTACACTGAGTACAATACGCAGGGAACGTCATTTTCAACTCATACAGCAGTAACAGAACCATCCAAGTAAGCGGGTTCGCCCACCTGAGTCACTGTACCTTCAGGCCCTATCGGCAGCAACCCATAGCCCTGTTCACACGACTCCCTTTCCGAGTCATGATAGGAACTGTAAGACGCCGGCTCGGATCCCTCCTCGTTGGCCTTAACTCTCATGATGGGCATGAGGAACGTGACTGGCAGAGTCAAGATGGATATGATGGCAAGGCCGACGGTGAGGGTTCGGTACGACACCCCCGACGAATACAAGTGCTGTGGTCAAGTGAACCAGGAATAAAGAAATCATTGGCCGACCAGATGAAGGAGGCAGATGGTATGGAAGACCTTTAGATATAGTTCTCGGATTACGGCTAAAGACAAGCTTACTTGCATCAACGTGAAGACCGCGGCGGATATGGAAAACGCGGAGCCGTACACAAAGAGGATGGTGGAGCGGCGCTTGGGCCAGAGGTTCGTGAATTGGTAGCTACACAACTTGAGTTGATTAGTGCCCAAGGAGACGAGATTCATGGCTGGCCAGAGGAGCCAAGAGCTTTCTGAAAAAAATCAGTTACATCCTTCTTTCATGCCCCACACTCGGCTTTCCCTTACTTGAAGCGTGGAGCAGCGGATACGAACCTTTAGTAGTGAAAGCCAGGCAGAAAAATCCTGTCACGAGCATGAGGCTGTAAAGAGGAGAAAAGGGAGTGAGTGAGACAAGAATACGGCTAGCCCCTCCAAAAGCTGGTCCTTTCTCTTGCAGACTAACAGAAGTCTTGAGGGATGAGAAAACGTACCTTCCGCTCAACCTAGTTGCCCACAGTCCGAACCGGTCCAAGGAAAATCCAATAAGCACGGATGTCATTCCGTACATGATGGCTGCCACTGTGTACACCAATGTGAATTCGTTTGATTGCAACGCGCATCTCTGGGATTTCGCCACCCCTCCCGCGGACACGTTCATCATCTGTGTGAAGGATCGGAGTCAAGTCTAGAGATTTCATGGCCACTTCCGTTTCCCAACTCATCTTAAGTACACTAAATCAAATACGCCTTTCATCAATTTATCTCGACTCTTGTCAAAGGGGAAGGCAACGGCGGAAAATCAACAGTAAGTTGCATTGTCACATGGTTTTCATTTACAGCCTAATTCAGAATCTCTCTTCACTTCAACCACCCCACGACAGGCGGAAGGGGGAGAGCAAACAGCTGCTGGGATACTTTGGACAAGAATGAATCACTTGAATACAACTAGTACAACTTCACTCCGTTAGATCAAGGAGACCATTGAATACAATACTAGTGCTAATTTGTACTTACGTTTGAATATAAATTTCTCTCTGAAGCTTCGTCATCATAATCCCCGAGGTCCTGAGTAGTTTGAGTAACTAAGAGCTCGTCAGTTTGTTCAACGAGAGTCACTTTTGCCGTTTGGATGTGACACAAATGACTGTTAAATAGAGGTAAACAATAAGCAAGTAGTTAGAAAAACTAGAGAAAATATTAGGATAAAAGAGTGAGCAATAAGCTATATCCATAGAGGGAGTCTAAAGATAAGATCCACATGCTCATAATGGATGATGAGACCGGTTATTGAAGTCGTAAAAGACCTTTTTGGATATTTGACGATGACCATGCTTCACCACAAATGTGACATTTAAAACCTATATGCAATGTCAACTGATTCAATTTGGAAAGCATAATACATCCCGGCCGTCCACGCCATGAAAAGGATTGTTCTAATTCAGAATTCATCATCATTACCTGTAAATTCCCTCCTCTTGAAGCACAAAAAGTAAGCTCGCCCAGCCAAATATTATCCCACTGAAAATGAGCGATTCCAAAAAGCCGATGATCAGAATGACAACACGTCGCCAATTTTCCATCACGAGTCTGGCCTATGCTTTTCTCTGAGAGTGGATGCCGTTTCGAGGCTGCGAGAAAATAAATAAGAGAAATAAAAATTTCTTTCCTACCGGTCACCTCTTTAAGTATCAGAGGTCAGAAAGCTGTACTCTGCAGATCGCCCAAATAGTTCCCACGATCTGCGATTTGCGGTTATTCATGCAAACTGGGCATCCGCAATCCAAAGTTACTTCACCGTCATGAGGTTTTCGTTCAATTTACTGAAATGGATATGGAAAACTATTTCGAAACCAATAAACTATGGTAAACTTAGTGAAACGAAAGAATTAATTAAATTTCTCCAACTCTGAAACACATAACTTAATTTTCTTAGATATAATGAGGTGGTACCGCGACCGCATCTGCACGTCTCTCAGTTTTTGAGATCCCCACCCCACCCCCGGAATTTAGTATTAGTTATGACGCAGTGCACCACGTAGCTGAGGTCACCACAGCAGTAACGGATAGCGACGAATGTAGTTTGACATCCGGTACTACAGTTAATCAAGCAATATCCGTGCCTTGCTGACGTCAAACCCTGCATCATAGGGGTACACGCATGGAGTAGACGGACGAGAGAAAGTGGACACTGACCCGCCACGAACACGTGTATTTCATCCCGTACGTAATCTCTAAACTCATGCGCTATGGCGCTATCACGACCGGTTTCAATGCAGAGAAGTCTCACTGCACCGGTTACAACATCTGCGGTATGACCGAGGTTATAGGTAGCGGGATGCGGCGGCCACTGTTAATAACAGTGACGGTTGCAGGCGGCGAAGGTGTAGCATAAGAGGCACAGCAAATCCAACCCGCCGTTTCGTACCAAGACGGGGTATGGTAAGGAAAGTTGGTCAATACAAAGATACTATACTTAAATTTAAATTAACTTACTTTGAGTGCTGTGGAAATCACGTGACCACAGTGGCGATTCGGTAGTGATAAAGATGACAACTGCATGAGTTATGGCATGTCGGAAGAGCCAATATAGGAGCAAGTCACTTCTGTCCGTTTTTCTTAGCTAGATTAATCCGTTCAGACAGATTTTTGGAATCTCTATACGTTTACTACCAGAGCTGCAGCTGCATAGCGTTTTTTCTTGGCTAGACTGAAGTTTCCAAACGATCGCGGTCCTCTGGCTTCATTCACCTGCTCACGTTATACTACTCGTTTTCAATTTTAAATCACAACTGCTCTGTACATCACGTAAGAGAAGTTTATGATCAAGGTGCTGATGCAGTGATAATGAGATAGCATTCAACTGCGAGGGGATAATACCACGTGATGAGACAGGATTGAAGGAGGAAACTTTTCACTAAAATAATTTTTATCCATTAGAAAAAAGAGTGATTTTATTACTACTAGTATTATTTATTTATTATTTTATTGTTCCAGGAATGGCAATCCAAGGAGTTGTAAGAAAAAATATACTTAGGAATTTGTAGCAAAGAGTCGTCTTCATTAAGTTTCATTTTATTGAACAACGGATTTAGCAAACTTTGGTCACGCAGCATATCAGTGTCTATCTGCCTACATAAAGGGAATTATCTATGTTTGGATTCAATTTAAAGAGCGCGGCTGATGCATACTACAAGTCATTTGTGGCTTCTAAAGCTCCTGAGGATAACAACTATTTCCTCTAACATGGCCTACACCCTGAATTACTCAACCTTTAAGGCTGATTCATATGCATGTGTTATCGCTTTGACCCCACTATTTCGTTCGATCTGGTCATACCTGGACATAGCAAATACATGTATGGAACTGAGGTCACCATTCCACGCCGAAGGTCGCAGCTATCAATCTGATATTCATGCTGGTACACTATCCTCAACTTACACAGCGTTGGGCAGCACAATTATTGGAATGGAGCAACCGAGCCATAAGCTACCATCTACCACATAAAAATTCCAAATCCCTGCCGCCACATAAGAATTTCCAACTGGTGCCACCTCGCGGCAGAAGGGAACTCCGAAATGATGCATAGTGGTTGGTGAAGCTCCTGTTGACGCGTCCTAAGACTCGTTACATTTTTGGGCTCAGGCAGTCCCCCCGAGGCAATAAGATCGACCAAAACTTTTGGCTATCATCTGTATGTAGATTTCCGACTGATAAAGCAGGGTATTTGTTGCATTAAAAATCTGATATTGGCATATCTATGCTGACTTCCTAGTGGCAACAGAGACAGTGATTTGGTGCAGCAAAAGCCACATGCAATTAATATCTTCGGGAGAGATCGCTGAATTTTGCGACAGTTGGGATCACTACTGGGTGGCGGTAAGCACATGAGCATGTGAAGCCAATTCATGAATGTAGTCCTAAAAAATGGTTGCGCGGCTCCATTGAGATGCCATGGGCCTGGGCATTGCTACGTTGATTACTTCATTACCAGCGGCACCGCCTACGCAACGCGTGGGCAAATCAGCGAGTACTCTGATATGGGGGGAACGTGATGATATGAACTTTTCGGGAGAGATAAGCAGGCGTAGGGGCAACAGCTTGATGCGGATAATGAATGTGTATTCAAAGAGGTGCAGTAGCAGCTGCTCGGCGGATGAACGACCGAACTAGCTCATAAGAGCGAATGAAAAATGATTATCAGAGTACATATCAGGTGTCCAGGATAAATTGTACACACTGACCATTTATTTCAGTTGACAAAATACATTTAGGACGTAAGTGAAATCTTCAGAATATTTCATCATCATGTATCATACACTAATGCTTGCAATCATTCACACTCCCATGCGTGCTTAGAATACAATTTTCCATCTTCCTCCACCACAAACGATGGGTAAGTTCAAGAACAGCTGACTCCAATGCGAAAGTCCACTTCTCCTTCGTCTCCTACGTATAACTAACGACACGTGAAACACCCAATGACTACTAAACTACAAAGATTTTACCATCTGTCAACGGCATCTGCACTGCACTGGCCTTGTTGCTCTATTCGACCATCTTCTATGCAGCATTTCAAGTTGGACCACAGAATTTTACAAAAATAGTTTATACAATTTAACTGTTGCCACAGCCTATGTATACGTTTCACAGCAACAATTATAGTAATTATTATAATAATCATGATAATCAATAGTAATTATTATTGACAACTCTGAATCTGAACACTCCACAAAATAGTT
>WJFA01000949.1:0-26627 GCA_009870155.1 Pseudobourletiella spinata | reverse complement strand
AGGGAGTAAGTGCGGAAACTGAAGTTTGACCTAGCCGGACGGTCACAATAATTTGGGGTCAAACTATGCAAAGGGGGGAGTTCTTGCAAACTGAAAAATCCCATGTTAAATCCCGTAAGGATTTTCCAGTTTTGCATTTCGAATGATTTTTGAAAACACGCTCAAAAACGGCTCTACTGCTGTTGAATTTGGGCGTTACCCACTTCGAGAGTTAAAAAACAAATATTTTTCATTTTCTGAAAATTTCACCGCCGTGTGGTAAAAAAATGTTGAAGGAAATTTTCGCCCCATGAATTACCGTGTGTTTTAATGGGGACTCACTCGAAACGGAAAACTGGGAAATCCTTATGGGATTTAACATGGGATTTTTCATTTTTCACGTATCCCCCCTTTGCAGCTATTGACCTGAAACTATGTGACCTTCCGGAAGGGTCAACTCTGACAAGGGCACTCCCCCAACTGTCACGAAAGTACAAATGGGTGACTACGCGCGATCGAGAGGTCCCCTAGGAAGATTAACAATGTGAAACTCCTAGGTGCGGAAATTCAGGTTTGCCCAAGTTACAGGCCCTCAAAGTTTTCATCACTCAGGTACCAAAGGGGGGGGGTACGTCTTCACTTCCCAAAATCCCATGTTAAATCCCATAAGAAATTCCCAGTTTTTCATTTCAAGTCATTTTTGAAGAAATCGCAAAAATTGACTCCCCATTTGCTGTATGCTAGCAGTATGCACTTGGATGACTGATAAAGTCAATATTTCACACTTTTTGAACATTTAAGTGCGTTCCTTCAGTAGTTACGGCGGGTCAGCTATAAGCAAAGTTGATGCAGCTACGTCTACGCGTACCGTAGCTACTCAGCAACAACCAAAGATGACGGTATCATCCAGCTACCCGTTTGTTACATAGACTGGCCCGGTTCATTCAAATCCAACCCACACTTTTCTTGGTCCAACCCAACCAGCATCTACAGCACCATGCTCCTGTGCTTCCTATATCCCCACTTCCGCAGTACATACCTGGCCCAATACTACTACTTATCCCCATAACAAACCACCTGTTACGGGACATATGGTTGAGAATCCCATCGTACAGAAGATGGAAAAGGAAGTGACGGATATGCGAAGTGCCATGCAGCATTTCCTAAGCCGCCAAGGGAGCCGTCCATTACCAACATTTTATGGAAACCCAGTTGAATGGCCTTCCTTCTACGCAGAGTACTTGGAAACAAACCAAGAATGCCAGTTCAACAGCCGCCAGAAGATGAGCCGACTCCGCCAGGCCTTGAAAGGTGATGCTAGAAGAGCAGTCCGAGATTCCCTTATGTGCTCAGATGCAGCGGATCACATAATTGCCACATTGACGAAATTTTACGGCCGTCCAGCTTTCATCCTGAAGGAACTGGTGAATCGAGCGAAGAAACTGGTTGGCCCGAAGGATGAGCGACCGGAAACAATTATTCCCTTCGCAAATCAGGTGGCTGAGCTTGCCGCTGTGGTTCGAAACCTGAAGGCTCATGCACACCTGTCAAATCAAGTACTTGTGGACGAGCTTGGATCGAGCTCTCCAAATTGCCTGAGGCTAAAGTGGGCAGAGCAAGTAATTTTCCTGGATCAAGAAATTCCAACTCTTCAGAGTTTCTCAAGTTGGCTGAACCGAATGGCAGATCTTGCGAGTGTCATTACTACGCCAAAATCAGTCAGTGGACGATCAGACCGAAGGGGTCCCAGAGAAGACGAATCAGATAAAGTATTCTCAACGACGGACCAGACACGAAGCCAGAAATGCCTGTTATGCTCATCACGAGATCACAATCTGCCAAAGTGTTCCAAATTCAAGGCTCTCAACGTAGACGAACGGTGGAAGAAAGTACGGGAGTTCGAGTGCTGCTTTAAGTGCCTGAATATGGGTCACCGAACGACTGCCTGTAAATCCAAAATTAAGTGCTCAACGGATAGCTGTTCCAGATGTCACAATCCGTTGCTTTATTACAGTCCCACGGCGGACGCCGAGCCTTCCAAAACTCCTAACAAGGCCACCTCCTCCAAGCACGGGAAGGATGGCTCTGATGGAAAAGAGGAAGAGAGGTCGTTTCCCAAGTGACAAGCGTGGGTCCCCGTCAAGTGCTCCTACGCATACTTCCTGTCACTTTGTACGGACCCAATGGTAGTGTGAATACCTTTGCACTTCTCGACGACGGATCCACAGCGACCCTTGTTTCTACCACCCTAGTGGACAGGCTGGGGCTGGAAGGGAGACCCGATCCACTGCACATTCAATGGAAAAATTCCACCCGCTACTCAGACCAGTCCTCCAGGCGTGTGGACATCAAAATCAAAGGTCACGCGGAAGAAAAGACGTACCAGCTAAATAATGTGCGCACTGTCTCCCGTACCAGCTCAAACCGTTAAAATTTGGAAACTAGCCAGTCGATGGAATCATCTAAAAGGATTCAAACTGGATGGCATTGAGAATGCTAAGCCTAAAATCCTCATCGGCCAGGATCATTGTAACCTGATCCTAATACGAAAGATAATAGAACGACCTCCCAATGCGCCAGTACTGACATGGACAAAACTCGGCTGGGCTCTACACGGCCATAGTTCTCTCGGTAAAGGACGAGTAGAAAACGAAGAATTCACTCTTGCCGTTTATGAACAAGATTATGATGACCTCCACAATCTCGTGAAGCAATCATTCACAGCGGAAAATTTTGGCGTACTAGTAAAGGACGACCGCCCCAGGTCACGTGAAGATGAGCGGGGTTGGAAAATGCTAGGAGCCACCACCAAAAGGGTTGGCAATCGATTTGAGCCTGGACTATATTGGCGTACCAATGACGTCCAGTTTCCTGAGAGTTACGGGAATGCTTTTAAGCGACTCCTCAACCTTGAGAGAAGGATGGATCGTGACCCCAAATTGGCGCAAGAATACGCCACCAAGATCCAGGATTACGTGGATAAGGGATACCTCCGAAAGCTGACTGAAGACGAAGCCAAACTTGAAACAGAGCGTTCTTTCTACCTTCCACATTTTCCTGTCTTTAACCCCAACAAGCCTGGCAAATTAAGGCTTGTCTTTGACGCTGCGGCCCGAGCACATGGAGCGAGCCTTAACGACTGACTCATATCTCGACCGGACTTGCTCTACCCTCTGCCTTCCGTGCTTCTTAAATTCCGTCAACGTCCCGTAGCCATTACCGGGGACATCCGAGAGATGTTCCACCAGATCCGGATCCGGAATGAAGATGTGGATGCACAGAGGATTTAATGGAGGGGCCAAAACCGGAAACGGAAGCCGGACATCTATCTAATGTAGGCCATGACATTCGGCTCGACCTGCTCCCCAACCACAGCGCTGTATGTGGTCCAGAAGAACACGGAGCAATTTCTTCAGAAATATCCCATGGCGGCCAACTCCATCCTGACGAAGGAGTATATGGATGACTTTGTGGACTCTTGTGAGACGAGCCATCAAGCCATCCAACGCGTGCAACAAGTTATTGAAATTCACTTGGCGGGCGGATTCGAAATTTTTGGCTGGCTTAGCAATTCCCGGAATGTGATGGAATCCATTCCAGAGGTCCTGAGAGCTAAGACAACCAAGAGTCTCACCAGTGACACGGAGCTACCCGTGGAAAAGATTATCGGCCTTTGGTGGGATCCCTCGCCAGAAAAATTTGTCTTCCGGCTGAACGAAAGCAAGATCAGTCCAATCTTGTGGAATTTGGATAAAGTTCCTACCAAGAGGGAAGTACTCCGAGTAGTTTTGAGCGTCTTCGAACCCCTTGGATTCGTTTCCTGTGTTACTCTGAAGGGCCGTATTCTCCTGCAAGATATCTGGCGGGAGAAACTTGACTGGGATGGCCCTCTTTCGCAGGACCTACACCGTCGCTGGCGAACATGGCTGGACGATTTGAAACAGCTATCCAAACTCACTATTTCAAGATTTTATGTTCGGGGACTGTTTTCAGCTTTGAGAACTCAACTCCACGCCTTTGTTGACGCAAGTGAAAAGGCATTCGCCGCCGTCTTTTATCTAAAAGTCTCAGGAAAGAATGGGATCCAAACCGCCTTTGTCATGGCTAAATACAGGGTTGCCCCTCTGAAGCCTATGTCCATCACACGCTTGGAACTTCAAGCAGCCGTCCTGGGTAGTCGACTAGCCCGCACGATTCGGACGGAATTGGAAATTCCAAAGTTGGAATGCCGCATGTGGACGGATTCAAGAAATGTAATGCACTGGATACGTGCAGACACCCGCCGATACAAACAGTTTGTATCCAACCGCATTGGGGAGATACTGGAGCTTACTGACGCGCTCGACTGGAACTGGGTGTCTACAAAAATCAACCCTGCAGACCTAGCCACTCGAGATGACAAGAGGATCGACTTACCCCATTCTACACCATGGTTCCATGGACCTGAATTTCTTCTCCTCCCCGAAAAGGACTGGCCCGAGCAGCCACAGGAGTTCCGTCCAATTGAAGACGATCCGGAACTCAAGAAAGAAATTCAGCACGTAAATTTGACATTTGAAGATGTTCCCAATGTTAACCGTTTGTCGTCATGGCTCAAACTGCTAAGATGTACTGCCTGGATATTGCGGTATTTGCGAAACGTCCGAACGAGTAAAATACCTGAGCTTCCGGAAAAGCCCTTTACATCTGGCGGGAAATTAATTCGCTCCGTCCCGGAACTCCGGGTGGACGAAATCGCTCAAGCCGAGCTCTTGTGGATTCATGTAGCTCAGAATGATGACTTCAAAGAAGACTTAACCTGCCTGCGTGCGGGTAAAGACGTTTCAAAAAATTCCAAACGGACTCTCTCAATTCCTGGACGACATCGGGGTTATCCGCATGAGGGAGAGGACAGCTTTATCACCCAAACTTGGATATGACGCCCGCCATCCCATTATTCTGCATGAGAAAAATCCAGCAACGAAATTAATGGTGAGGTGGATCCATGAACGCCTCAATCATCAAGTCCAGGAGACAGTTATTGCGGAATTGAGGACAAGATTCTGGATAACCAACATTCGCGCCGCCGTCAAGAAAATCCGCTATGACTGCCAGTGGTGTAAAGCCAAGAAAGCGGTTCCTCTACCTCCAGAGATGGGGATGCTGCCAGCTTCGAGAGTCAGCCGACCTGGCCACCCATTCTACTTTACCGGGATGGACTACTTTTGCCCACTACTAGTAACTGTTGGAAGAGGTGAAATTTTCTGCGACAACCGGACCAATCTCCGAGGGTCAGAAACCGAGCTGAAGGATGCACTCAATCAGCTCAACCAGGAGAGGATTCAGCAGGAGCTAACGAAAATCCAGTCCGGTATAAATTGGAATTTTATGCCTCCTCGCGCTCCACATATGGGAGGCGCATGGAAACGGCTCATTCATAGTGTGAAGAAGTCCCTTGCCGTCATCCTCAAGTCTCAATCTCCGAAGGATGAGATTCTACACACTCTTCTGGTACAGATTGAGCATCTCCTCAACTGTCGTCCCTTGACACATATTTCGGTAGACCCTGACGACCCGGAACCATTGACACCGAATCATTTTCTGAAGGGAGCCTTCTGCGGAGGAGTTGCAGCCGGTACCTTCGATGACAAGGACCTCCTACTCACCTACCTAGTTCAGCGACTCATGGATCACTTCTGGAAGCAGTAGATCCGGGATTATCTACCGTCATTGACCCGAAGGACGAAGTGGTTTACCCGGCGTGACCCACCGATAATCGAAGACGTTGTCATCATCGATGATTCCGGGCCCAGAAATACGTGGCCACTTGGACGTCTCACGGCTCTTTTCCCCGGACCCGATGGTCAAGTCCGTTCGGTTGAAGTGAAAACTTCCAGCGGTATCTACCGAAGACCAATGACGAAGATCTGCGTGTTGGATGTGCGTAAGGAAGATGAGCAGAAGATCACTTCTGTCATCGAGGGGGAGGATGTTTCCGCCACGCAGTTCTAAAATTTTCATGCATTGTACTGCGACGTAATTTTTGTTACATGACGTAGTTTGTAAATTTGTACATAATCAGGAAAATTTGGGCCGGCTGCGGTCGGTTGTTCTATTTTCAGTCATTTTTACTGCGTAGAAACTTATTGTGCCTTTGTGTGCGTACGAGTTAAGGTGCTTGAACGGTTATGCCCTGGGGCTGGTTTGCTGGCAGCACAGCCAAGCTTGTACATGAGTCGTATTTGGCTGGAACTTTCTGGAGTTTTTGTAGGCCAGCCTATGGTTGGTTTGATGTAAAATTTTAACTGGCTAATTGTATGATGTACCTTTGTTATGAATCGAAGGAACGACTGACTGTTGAATTTTAATTTTTTTGTTACGGTCAAGCTGGTTGGAAGTCAGTCGGTCCTCAGCTCTAGAACAAACTACTCCTTTTCAATATTATTGTGCTCAAGTGAATGACAGTAACTTGGCAGTAATTGTAATATTTGAAGTCTGTATTTGTTGATTCAAGTCTCAGTATTTATTCTTCGCCATGAATAAACTGAACTAATTTGAGCTAACCGACTCTAGTTTGAGTAAAACTCATTGTCATAATTGGCAAAAGTCTCTCCCATAACTTTGAGTTATTTCGGGTTAGCCATCGTCGAGCTAACAAGTTCCTTAAGGTCAGTAAAAGGTTCTTCAATCAATTCTACCACATAATCTGTGTCATTGACCTCGGGTGGTAGCCAAATATATACAATAATGACGCTTCTTACAGCTCTCCAGGTTCTTGAGGGTGAACTCTAGAAATGCTGGGTACACAACCCTTTGTTTTGTACAAAAAAAAGTCCGAAAAAGGAAGTTGCGACATGTTGTGTACATAAAGTTAACCTCGGAACAGCATCTGAGGGCAATCCAGTTCAAATCCTTTAAATCTTCCATGCAACATTCTACACTCAGATGCAAGTTTCTGTGAGTTTTCTTCAGTCTTAAATACCCATAGATTTAGTCAAAATATAATTTAATAAATAAAACGCGTTCTCAAACAAATAAAGGGTCGTCCTGGCTATGGATAATTATTGATAACAAAAATTACTATGGTTTCAATTCAGCTGTAGATTACCAAATTTTAGAAATGTCGAACGTGGATTTAACGATTCTTTACATTGAAGAATTTAGATACTCACACGTACAAATTTGAACAGAAATATAAATGGACGGATCTTGGATACAAAAATTCGAATTAAGCTACAAGAAAGAATCACATTCATCAGATTCATACAATCATTAATGTTATTTTGAATGGTTTGTCGAATTTACGAGGAAGATGAACTTAGTTTAGCGGAAGATTTAAGGGGACTAAGGAATTCATTAATTCAATAATTCCTGAACGCTTTTACAAACATTAGAGCAGGTCTAAAGGAGGGAACAAGTTCATATCGATAGAAATTTCAGGAGTGAAATAGGCAGATCGAAGGTCATAATTTTGGTACAAATCGGAGTTTGTCAATGTTAAAGCTAATAACACTACCCTATACCCGAATCCCTATACAATTCGACCTCGGAATGCCAATTTTAATGTCTGTCTTTGGCATGATCGGAGACAAACTTCATTATTACGAGAGAATTCTACAGTTGTTTCTGCGGAGTAAACTCTAGAGACGGTGGTAGCACCACGAATTTCGATACAGAGACAGAAACCCAGAACACTGAAAATTGTGATTTACCGGAAATTTTATGCTTACGGTGATTTACATTCCCTGATCGTTATGTAATGGTGCACTTTCATGAAATGATTAGAACTGTAGAAGAACTGGATTGCTGTGCAAACAAAAGACGGCCCCGTATATTTGACCGATTTTTTTCAGAAACAAAATATATTATTAGTCCATTGTAGAAACTAAACGGAATTTTCGTATTAGTTTCACACTACAATGGTTATAGAAAGTGGAATGCTTTCCTACTTAACTAATGGAAGTATTATAAAACTTTAGATTTTAACCATATGGTACCCCTACCCATGCCTCCTTCATCTCCCACTGCATCACAGCTCTATAAACAACCCCCTTTTTCGATACGCTAAATAATACTCCTAAATAAGGAACCCTCAGTATATCCACGCTTAGTGCACCGTGTCCGGTGATCCGCGCTGATTCGTGCAAGTGCTAGAACACGTACTCGCTGGAGATAGGGAGGCTTCGTCGTCTCCCACTGCAACACAAACTCTACTGCCACCCCCGTGCACGATATGCTCTCTGGTACACTGGTTCGCTGGACAATCCGCACTGATGAGGCCAGAGAAATCAAGTAACCTGTGGTTTATCACCAAAAGAACTTGACATTTTACATACCTGCCGTTGACTCATCTCATTTGAAAAAGTATGCCACGTTTATTCCACCCAACTCATACACCAGTGAAACCAAAATCATTAATTAAAGGAAGAGTTGATCCCCGTAAATTTGTCTCGATGACATCTTTGCTGTTGGTGTATACTTTATATGCTTAAGTATGTTACATAAATGTTGTTATTGTACACCAATGAAGTCTACTGCCCCGGTCTAACGGCCCACAGACTTAAATGTGGAATTATAAGTAAAGTAGTATCGTTTAGCTATTTAGCTATTATGCTTAAGACTGCAACTGTTGATGATGTTAAGTCTGTGTACTTCTTTGTACAACTGATCAACGCGAATTCGTTATAATATTGTAATTTAAACGCATACAATCTCCAAAAATTACGTTTATACTACTTACTACTCAGCTCCTTTCCTCCAACTCTGAGCACTTCAGTTCTTGAAATCCTCCATAGCCACGTTATGTATTTCTAAAATGTATGTGTGGGTAAGGCCTGTATTGCAATAAATTGATTGATAATACAATGTACATATGTAACGGCCAAAAGGTGGAACTGTCGTAGGCATCGACTCTACCTTTAGTTAGTAGCCTTGAGTGAAACACTGATTATCTCGCATTGAAGCCGGGTATTTTGATTAAGGACTATGGTAGATGGGTAAGACAACGGGTACTAGTGAGGTTGCCACTGAACTGACGAGTGAGTGAGAGCGGGTTAGGCTATCCCAATCCTCAACTGCGAAACGAAGCAACATCTTTGCAACGGCCAAGTGTATACGTAAATTTTTCAGAGTAATCAGCTCAAAGCACATCGTTCAGTCTGCTGCTGGAGGTTCTAAATATGGCTGGTAATCATCACGTCAATAATTTCAACCGCGGTAGTAATGTTAGCTGAACTTTTACAAGGCTGCGACGGATTAGGGTTCCCGTCCCGGCCAAGAGAACTGAATACTGAATCCGATGGTATATGAATGACAGAGTCGTTCTAGTAGTTCACTCGTCAATTTACAATGGGGAAGTCGGACTTTTAGTATTCCCAGCAAGCAACGCATTCGACGAGACACTCGAGCTAACAATGTGGGCATTCACGCAACACTTTCTCATACAATAATTGCACTAAATGCACTCGTTTTGAGAAATGTTTGCATCATTGGCATGAAATGGCTGGCTTTCAGTTTGGAATCACGCTAATTTCTCAGTAAATGAAACAGTTTAATTCCCTGAAATACGCGTAGTATAGATCCCCGTGCTAAATTTTTCATTGTAGAACAACACTTCTACGAAAAGTAATAATCTATCTCTCATAACTTCACACTACTACATAGGCTACTATTATCATCCCTGACAGATCTTTTTTTCCTTTTTTGAAAGGTGTATTCGTGTGTGTCTAAAGTTTAACGCAACATCACATGGTTCCTTCGCCGCTCGATTAAATGCGTCGAATTTTGCATAGAAACTTGTGACATCTGTAACTTATTAATTGCATCCAACATCTGTTACTCATATCTGTACGACGTTTGGAGAACGAGTTTCATCATCTCTAGCATTATCCTCATCTTCACTTCTGAATTTCATTTTGCAGCGAACAAGTTGAGTACATGAATATCACAGTACTGCGCAAGCTTCAGCCCAAACTGACACATGATAAATAATTAAAGTTTTCCACAAACAATTTTAGGCGTATGCATTAGAAGGCGAACACGGATGCGCACTTCCGTGCAAAATTCCATGCTAGAGGGATTACTGTTTGAATTCCGCAGCTCACTCAGTATTCTCGTGCAGAAGCCGGCGACTACATATAAACACTGTAACACAACACACACGAAAAAACTTTGACCAACAGCTATGATTTCCCATTCAGAAAGCAATCGTTCGAATCTTTGTTGCCCACTCATTACTCATTTCCTTTGTTTCAGTCATGTAAGTTTTGCTTGGAACTACTAATGAGTACCACCTCTCACATCATATAGAATTCAAGCGCAAGCGAATCAAGGTGCGCAGTTTATTCTAATAATAGCTGAAGTTTTAAAATTCCGTATAGTTTAAACTCTCACATGCGAATGAAAATTTTATGCTATCAGCATTGAAATGTAACAACTATGCAGCAAGATGGATTTTGCTACTTACAAGGGGACTTTTTTTACATGTCACCAGCGCACGAATCAATGATCATGCATGTTCGAGAGGTCCTCCAGAGAGGATAACAATTCTTAGGTGCGGCAATTCAGATTTGGCTGAGTGACGCCTCCTCAAAGTTTTCGTCACCTGGGCACCAAAGGGGGAAGTACGTCTTCACTTAAAACTCACATTCTAAATTCCTTAAGGATTTTCCAGTTTCGAGTGTCGAGGGATTTTGAATAACCCACATAAAATGCTTCGGAATGTAGAATGTATTCCATATTCCTTAATCCTTAATCCAGGCCATCTCATTGGGAGATTGTAACCCGTATTCCGTAATCCACGCCATCTCCTCTTTAGGTTTTAATTCGTATTCCGTTATCCTGTATATTTTGTGGACTGTAATCCTAATGCAAGTGTAATCCAGTAAGCCGCAATAAATCCACAATCCGTAATCCACCTGAATTTCTTTGGATTACTCATCCCTGTAAATGAGTACTTACGCGAAAGTCGAAACTGGAAAATCCTTATGGGATTTAACATGTGATTTTTAAGCGAAGACGTATCCTCCTTTGGTACCCAGTGATGAAAACTTTGAGGGCCCATAACTCAGCCAAATCTGAATTTCCGCTCCTACGAATTGGCCATTATAATATTTATTATATTAATTGGTTTTGGGAAGACTAACATGGGATTTCGCATACGAAATTTTATGCTTCCAACCAAGGGCCCCCCTTTCGTGTTTTTTCAGTTCCAGTTGTTCGGTCAGTTCAAGTTGTTATAAATTGCGCTGAGCAAAATGGCTACTGTTGAAGCCATCAGCTGGTCAAAATTCCCGCCGTCGAAGATTTGGGCGTTGTATGGGACTATGACACTCGATGAGTGGTAAATCCCTCATACGATGACAAAAACATGCTCAAAGTCGGTAAAAGTGCTACGTTTTCAGAAGTTTTAAAAATATGAAAAACCATCGAAGGGGGACCTTGGGAGCATAAAATTTCTCAAGGGAAATCGCATGTTAATTTTTCCAAAACCAATTTTGACGAAGATTCAAATTTGAATAATTCGGAAACTAGGCTGAAGTTGGCCAAACGCCTTAAGGGTTAAGGTATGCTAGGGGAGGGTAACATGTCCTATAAATCTTGGTTCGATCCGCTGTGGACAGTAGGGTAACCCTCCTATTCAGCTCTATTCCAAGATTAAATTGAGCTAACGAGGCTCGTAAGGGATCACACCATCTCCATTTGAGCCCAGAAAGTGTTGTTGAAAATACTCGCGGGCTACATTCTCATATCCACACATACTCCTACAGATGTATTCTCGCTTTATCTCATTTTTCGATTTGATTTAGTCTCTCAGAAGAGCTGGGCAGCTTGCATTCGAACTCAAAATAGCCTACTCTGTTCAGAATTTTTCTGTGTGCCACGATGCTTACTCTTTCAACTAGAGTGAGAAGAAGGGAAAGTCCCCACGGGTCACAAGAGTGGCTGCATCTATCATCTTTCAAAATACTACAGGGTGTCCCAAAATGATATGTCACATTTGTATTTCCTGTCATGCCCGAACGTCTCAACGCAGGACACTGAATGTGGTCACAATCGATAGCTGAGGCTTTGATTATTTGTTCGGTACCAGGGTCGCTCAAATCCTATAGCTGGTTCCGAGGTTACCGCACGTGGTGAAAGCCACATGCTATTTAACGTCATCGTAAACGGTGACCTTTCCTGCTCATAACTCCTACACCAGATAGCGCAGAGTCATGCATAATAGCGTATTCGATAGGTCTTTTGGTACCGCTTCAATCTGAGTGCACCACTTTTGGTGCTACCTGAAGTCCCAACCGAACCTCCTGGGGGAGCTCTTATTCAGAGCACGGGAATAGGAAAAGTTAAAAATTCTTCTTCGGATTTTCCATTATGATTTTAATGCACCCAAGGGCTCCTTCCCCGTTTGAATGTTTTCAAAAATAAATTTCACTTGCACCAAAATCACCAAAAACATCTCAGATTTTACTTGGAGGCTACATTGTCCTACGTTGAGACGTTCGGGCATGAGATCTAGGCATTTATACGGAAATCTAAAAGTGACATATCATTTTGGAACACACTGTATTTCTTTATATTCCCTACTCTATTCGTATCCGTACCCATTCTCATTTCCATTATCACATTCAAAACGTCCTCAGCGCGACGTTACTTTGAATTTCGGAGTTAGAGTAATGATAATTATGAGTAGAGAAAGACTAAACTCGGGATAAATCCATTAAATCCATGATTGAATTGAGGAAACCATGAAAACACTGAAGAAAGCTTCCTAATCAACAGTGGGGAACCCAGACGTACTGAATTCTATGAAAACAATGGTGGCTAACAATAGTGAGTGAGTTGTAGGATATTTGTGATTGGAACCGATGGTACCCGTTTGTCCTATTCGTAGTTGTTACGACCGAAAATACAACACAAGGAAATCAGAACGAAAACAAATCAATACAACTTATTGTTGTCAAGAAAATGATGCGTAGTCTCCTCCATGATATCACGTGACCTCCTATAAGAGCCCATTTCAGGTGCGTCAGCTCCGACATTTTCTCCATTGTCGTCGGTCGACGGTCGTGGGTGTGGGAAGAATATTATTAGAACTAATGAGGAAAAGGCAACAGACAACATATGGATAGCTACTTGAGGAGAAAAGTTCAGGAAAGGGATGATGAGAAGATAGTTATATGCAGAGAGGGGGTCGACTTGACTCCCCGACATAGTTTCCGGTTCGTTGCCGTGAGACATACTCGCGGCGGATCTCATTATTTTACAACTCACTCGATCCCCTCTGCTTCCCTTTTGTCCATGTACTGTGCCATATGCCACCGCATGGAACGACAAACATGTAGCGGATTACCCTCCTCGTACCCTTATTTACTTTCACAATAGGAGAGAAAACATGGCAGAGTGTGAGAGAGAAGGAAATAATGGATGGTGCACACTCCGTCGTATTTTTTCATCCTCCTTCCCCATACATAATAAGGACAAAATCAATCAAGCTTATTTTTCAATCTACCCCGCCAGTCCGCCTAGTTCATCGCCACCTGAGTCCTCTTTTACATTCCTATTGTTGCGAGACGGAAATTGAAGAGGCTCTTGAGTAAATTATGTACACCCCTTCAGTTGGAACTTCGACACGTTTCATCCTCTCCATCCAGATGAGTTTCCGCTTGGATCTTCTACACGGTGACTTTCCCCTCTCAGACTTGCTAATTACCTGGAGCTTTGGATGAATAACTTTGTTAAGAGTCTTCCATCATCAGACCTCTCATAAGGGGGTTCTACACTGGTGGTAGACGTGGAGTCAACAGGCTGACATGATGCCAGATTGTTAGAGGCGACCCTGATGTTTTCGGAATACAACCTGTAATAAGTACGGGCCCCTCCATTCCACTCTAGCGGCTCATTCAAGCTGACATTTCAATGGTCATGTCCAAGGTACGAACTCTATCTTTGAGATTTCTTCACGGCTTTGGAAAATCTTATCCCACTCGGTCACATCCGATTTTCCGCATGAACACTCATGCCCTCATCCCGAAAAACTCAAAGTGCTGATTGTTGACTCACGGTTACCTCGCCTGGCAATCACCTACTTTGTCGATTACTATCGACTTTCAGGGGGAACTACGGCTTTCAGCGTACGGCTCAGGAGTCAACAATATACAAATATAATTTAAAAAATCACCATACATTTTTTACTACCTTAACAACATCTTTATTATGAAAGCATTTCGAGGACCAAATCAGGCTGGGGCAGTGAGAGTGGAATTGCGAATCGATCTTTGGCTGATACTATATAAGATATTATCTATTATTATTTTGAATTAGGTAAAATTGCTGTTTCAGTTATGAAGTATTAATAGATAAAAATAATTAAATAAAAGCTTTAACAAGCCGATAGCCACTAGTTGTACCGGCGCGTTCTGGAGTATTATCTGTTTGAGAATTTAACGCCTTGTGGAAACTTACTGATTTCTTCCGCCAGGCGCATGACTCGTTTGAAAAATGGATGTGAAATCCGTTTCCAGTTTGGCCGTCCAAATATTCCTCTTCCTAATGCTTTCACGAACTATTTGCCACACGTTGTGGATGCGAAGGCGTGTCAGGATGTGATCTCTGCGTTCCGGTGATTTACCGCATTATTTATGCAGGTTTATCCCTCCTTCTTTCTATCTATCTCGCTTTCATCCGCACTGGAAAATACAGATGTAGCGTTGGATGTAGAAATACTTGGCTGTGCGACCTCATTGTTGCGCCATTCTATACCAGGGTGGAGATGAAACCACTGTGAAATTAAACCCACATTCCTCTCTGATGTCGTGGTGCTTATTATATACCGCTAATATCGGGGTGCGGCGAGCTTTCAATGTACGTGCATGTGTGTCCTGGAGTAGTAAACAAGCTATGTGGTTCGACATGATCCGGTTCCATGTACATGATGCGGTGGTGGCAACCCTCTGGGATTCCAGTTGAAACATTTATTTTAGCATGCGGAAGGTAAACAAGGTGAGAGTTTCAAGAGAGAGCTTTTCCAACGGCTGTAGCTGACATGCGATATTCAATTTGTCACACCAAACTCCTCCTCACTCTACAATGTAATGTAATGTGAGGTCGGGAGCGGAAAATCTAACCAGGAACTTCGCTTTCGTTATCTTCCCCTTCGTCACACACAATACATCCACCTTGAATGGTGACTGATAAAAGGGCAAGAGCATCTCTTCCTGCCAAGAAGCTGGGTATCAATCCGGTGAAGCCGAGCTGACTGACTTGAGAGATAATCCATCAGAGATGGAGGATATATAGATGTTGGGTGTCAGCATGAAAGTACCTGTGGGTGTGCGTATAATCTACGTGTTACATATGTGTGTTAATGCAGGTGACGGCCAAGTTTGGTGCTACGAATGTGCCTTTGGACCATCTCCTCCACCCGGTGCTGATGTTTGCCGACCAGGGAATTTCAACGTGTCTAGCGTCCACACAATTAGGTGCCCCCTTGGATGTGCGATTTCCATCGTCTACGAGTTTGGTGCGTGATTCTTTTTAAATTTCCCACCAATTATACTGTCTTTTTTCCATCTCTCAAGTTATTGTTGATCGTTGCTGTATTTTTTCCGGGCTTTTTTCAATTTAAAATCGATTTTTCTCGCCAACTCAAGGCTCTGACGACTATCTCGCTCAGTGTAATGTTTTTCTACGACATACTCGGCAGGATCCTTGGGTTTTGAATCTGAATGTTGTTTCCCCCGTAAAGGTATTCAGTAATGGTTCGGTGGGGAAAAAACTATTTTCCAAATAAGTAATTCGTAGAGTTTGAATGGCGCCAAGGGGTTCCCGCACAACATTGTGAAAAAGTCCTGTTATTTTCCCTACTTATGTTACCCACTTGAAGGGAATTTCCACGGATTCGTGTTAGTTACTCTTCCATTCAATTATCCACGGAAACGGGAAAGGAGGCAGTAGACGGATGAAGATGATGATGATGCGAGAGTGGAAAGGGATGGAGGAAAGGAATCCACTCCAGTTAGAAACGTTCGAGAGAAATCTTGGACTCGGAAGATAGCTGACTGAATGAATCAAATGGTTACCTAATTGACTGGGAACAAAGCGTTTTAGCTTTATCCATCTAATTAGATGGTTACTAGGGGAAGGGAAAGCTGGAGTGTGTGTGCTAATGACAGATTCTTCGCTGCCAAGGAATCATCCTGTAAAAACCTACTTTTATCTTGATGTTCACGTGGCCAAAGAAGACATCACTAGCATCATACCTCACGATTACAGGGTACTCGAAAATTTTTCCCAGCCCAGTAGAGAAAAATCAGATTTACGGCAGGACCGTTGGTGACAGGGAGTGAGTTGTCAGAGATGGGTAGAAATTCGTGTGTGTTTCTCTCAAGTGTGAAAGATTCAATGTGCTCACGTATTTTTCCACATGCGGCTATGCAAACATCAAAGTCAAAATCCTTAGCGAGCCGGGAAGAATCTGTAGGAGCTTAGAAGTTTCCCATTCCTGGAAATCCAAGCGAAGTAGTACCGTCCTAATGCACTTTTTTTTATCTGGGCGTGCTTTCGTGTATGCACATTTTCTCCCCAAGTATGAGGACATTACATGAGCGGAACGAAAATATTTGTCCTTCCCAGATTTTTTCGGGACGGAAGTCGAAATTTTGATTGATTCTAGCTGATTACAAGGACATGAAGTGAAAATACTTCCGGGCTGGCACCAATTACATTTTTGTAGCTAGTTGCTCTGTACTTATGCCAAACGACGATATGGGAGAGAAGAGTAGGGGTAAGTTATTTCATTGGTTCCCCTCACCCATCCGGTGAGCGTGATCCCCACAGCATCTATTCCGGAATCCACCTCTTACCCATCCATGCTCTTGTTGATGATACATCCATCCAGATAGGAGTAGTGCTTCGAATATATTGCGTTTTACCCTCCTTAAATTTCACGCAAAAATTTTAAAAAATCCCGAGTATGAATAACCGTTTTTTCAAAACTTACTTTGGTACATGTTAACATGATGTTACATGTTAATTTTGATGGGGTTCCGCTCAGGTCAATTTATTTAAGCGAACATTAAAAATTATTAATTTCCATTTAAAATCAGTTAATTTTATTAAAATGATAAAATATTTGGGCACTCAAAATTACAAATAATTTTCATGAAAACTGCTCAGCAGTTGAAAATTTATTGCGAAAATCATGGGCTTCAACTACCGTAAAAGGCTTAAAAGTATTAAAATTGGAAAATATACGTACACTTAAAATATTTAAACTTGAATTGAGATATTACCTGAAATATTAAACGTAACTTGAAGCACTTGATAGAAGTTACGGAACAAGACATGTGTAGGCACACTACATAAATAAAGTGGACATCCCGATCCCGATAGCTCGTGGTCGGATCCTGATAATAATGTAATCTGGGAAAGAACTCGATACTTTGGTTTTCCCCGGACAATTTATTTCTCACGTGTTTCCCAAATTTATCAAATTTACGATTTAATCAAATAATAATTCCAACCTAAACCTCGCGGGTATAATTTAATTCAAGTCACTTTTGGCTCTTCTATAATTTTAAGTTTCGATTTCACAAAAGTTTTCCCAAAAACATGGAGCTCCCTTAGCCCGATGTTCCTCTCTCTAATGCTCACAAAGGAGTGTCTTATCCTCGAGTTCATTACAAAGGACAAGACAAGTTAATGCTATACAATGAAACGACACTCAAACGACAAAACCGACGCGCTGATCAGTGCGCCGACGTGACCTGTTACATAATGCATTAGTAATAGTACGTTACAATTCAAATACAAACGTCATAACCACTACTCTGTTACTTGACTATGGATCGATGGGCGTCTCGGCTACAACATGGAATTTATAAGTGTTCATTTGTCAAAACAAAATGATGTGGGCCGGAAAGAGTTGAAGCGAAAGGGTTATTTCGAAAATAATTATATCCTTGTCATTATCCCAGGAGAGCAGGAGCGTGGAACGGCTCCATAGGAATTTCATCCCAGTATTTTCTGCTATTCCTGGAAAGGGTCCAGAGAGACTTTTCAGTCGTCGGTAAAACGATCTACTGTTCACATATTGAAAGATACCAACTGGCCCATGCATTCATCGTGATCCGTTTGTGATTTATGTCTACACTTACCCGTTAGGATATTAAGTGGGAATCTCCTCCACTCACTCCATTGATCACGTCCGAATCTGTACCTAATGACCCCTTAAGATGCCTAATACATCCAAGGGAATCCAAATATCGCTGCTAACAGATTGCGAGGATTTGAATGAAAACAAAGTCATACAGAGTACCATCATATAGACTTTCTTCTTCCCGCCCGCTGAGCAGCTCTCACAAAGGAATCTTAACAACTCCGGGATTCAATGGTATAAGTCTTGATCCTCCTCGGCTGAACAATTTGTCTCAATAAAACGTCCGGGGCGGGAGGAATGCTCCATCTCGTGTAGTCTCCACCTCTCTTTCTGACATTAGGAGAGTTATGATTGCTGGAAATTTAGCGAAACTCGGGGGAATAAATCTTCATGAGGGAGATTCAGACCGTCCCTCTCCCTCACAGTCAAGTCATATTCCACTAGCCGTCCCAGGACCTACTCTCTTCAATATTCCTCCCCTAATTACATTAACCATCATGAATCCGTAGATCGAGTTGGAGGGGTTGAGGCATCCATAATTTACAGTCCCAACCCAAGGATATTCCACACCGTTCTCCTATCTCAATTTGCTCTCTAAGGGGCCTAAATGAGTCCCTCAATTGAGCGGCTTATTTCCATTCGACCCTCGTGGTCTTTTCCACTGAGTCAAGTGGCTCTTTAGGGATTCATCTCCACACCTCGTAAACCATTTTCATGATTCCTAGCACTGCCCCGACCTTATAGTGTCCTCCTGTAGGACGTGCTTCCAGCGAGTCTCATAATATCCGGAGGCTAATAATAAAGTTTCTCTCTACTCTACAGAGTTCCGAATGGAAGCGGGACATTGCGTTTTGCAGTGTACAAATACAAAGGAGTGTCGGATGTGAATGGGTAGATGTGATATAACAGTGTATATGTGAGGGTCGGAGGGCGGAAGAGCTGCTAGCGAGGAGCTGTCGGAGCGCGGAACGTATACATCAACTCTTTGCAATAGACTCGTGGTTTACGTGTAGGGAACTAATGGACCGGGACGGGGGATTTGTCCTAGCCAACATGATGAACAATGGGATGTAAAGCAGGAGTAAAAGACAAAATGATTCCAGGAAAAACTCGACAAGGAGAAAAGCGGAGGACACTCAAGTCTTTCTCCTACGGGCTCACACCATAATATGTAGTTTCTCAACGACGGCGGGGAAGGTTGTAAAACAGCCCTTGATTGTTGTCACTGCTATGCATACTGAGCACATAGCTTCACTCCGCTCAACATGCTAATATTGTTAAGTTCAAAGTTTACTCAAGGCTACTCACCGGGCTCTTAGGGGGATTCAAACTCCTTTTGACTGCATGGTATGCACATGCCCTCTAAAGTATGGTTTTAAAAACATTCAAACATTCAACCTCACTCTCTCCCTATCTCTCCCGGACTGCTATCGTCGTACTTCACCTCGAGGGAAAGTGGATTGGGTCGGAGCAATAAAAGTCATGGTTCCAAGTTTGTCTAGGACTGTGTATAGTCCGGCTATGTGAAACTTCCATACTGGCTGCCATGGTACAGGTCCAGGGAAACAAGTCCGAATAGTTTTCTGAAGGACACACGGTTGGTGAAAAGGCGGATGTCGTGTAGATAGAGAATACCTGATTACTTCAGGCCCAAAATAAGAATTAAATTTTGGTTCATAGACGAGCTCACTTGTCATTGTGAGATTCCATGTAACGCAGGAGGGAGCACGCTTGGGTAAGGTATGTACTTCATTTGAGCCGTCCACATGGTAATCATGGATGCACTTTTGTACATATGAAGCTCAAGGCATGCATCTAACTGATATGTTAACTTTCTTGACATTTACTATGCTAATGTGAGTTGATATGAGAGAGGATAGGCTTAAACAATTTAAATAGAGAAAACCATATTCGATAGAGAGAAAACCCGGCTTGCTCCTGCTGTGATTTAGCGCTAGGTAGGTTCTGAATAAGGGGCAGAAGAACATTTTAGAGGTTACTAGAGTGATGCCACTGATAGGTTGGTGGTGAGGGTAAGAAAGGGAGACGCTGTAGTTGTTCTAAGTACACAAGAAGTTGAGTTATACGAAAGGGAGAGTGAGAACGTGGAATTATGTAACCCCCAGTTCTATAATTCAATTCGCTCTCAGTCAACAATTCCTTTCCCCCGTGGTTTCAGGATTCAAGCTATTTGGCTGAGAGAGGTTCTTCTCATTTGATTACTCCGCCGGTTTCCTTGTACGGCTGAAGAGGCAGAAGACGAAGAAGATGCACGGTAGAGAGGGCCATTATTGCGTTTTAGTACAAAGCCGGCTATACGTGTACGTTGGTTCGTGGACCTCACAGATTTATCGCTCTCCCCACTCTCAAAAACCGGGAAAGAATGTCTTTGTCCTGTCAAGTCGACTTTACGTTTTGAGAGCAATATTATAAGTGTCCTTATACGCTGCTTCTTCGGCATAACTTCAGCTCCCGGTGCGGCGGACTCTTGCTCTCGACCGAAGTCTGTGTATCTCGTCCTCTGGATCTTCTTCGGCCCCTTCTTCAACTTGTGAATTCCTCTGTTAAGCCTGAAAATGTGAGTTGAGAGCCCGGGAAGACTGTTATAAGATATGTGAGAATGTATATAATATACAGAGAGTATTTAATATATATGAGATATATATAGATATATATGTAAGAATATGTGAGGCGAAGGGGACAGGCGGAAGTTCCTCGTTTCAGCGGTGTACTCCTGAACCGCCCGATTTTCCCACTTCAGGTCCCATCCTCTTTATTTACTTATCCTTCCAGTACAATCGCATTACAGGAACTAAGGGCTGGGGTGAGATAGCATTTATCAGGGGAATTTGTGTCTGCACTCGTAAACTTTCATCTTGTCACTGACTGAAGATCCATCAAGGGGTATCCTGGATTTAGTAATTCTGATCAGAAGAGCTGGGAGATGAGTTAGCTCCGGCATTGATCGGGTAGGAAATACAGGGGTAATTGTTAGATGAATAGTTCAAGGCCCTCTTATATTGCTTTTAAAGATTCGACGTAGTATCAGCTGCTTTCTCTTGCTATTCAGTAAACTTGGATTCCATGGAAGTTGTAATGAAGTGCAGGAATTGGGACTACATAGCTCTGCTAACAAATTTCCACGGGTCAATAACAAAATTTCCATTTGCGATCGAGCCGTGTATAGCCATTGACAGAGGTGTTGCGAAATGTATTTTATTGCTTTTCTCTCATTTCCTTTCCGGGGAATCTCTCCGTGCATTTACATGAGCCAATATGGGCAAATTAATGTTGTGAAGCTCCGGCATTCAAATCATGTGCTCGAGAGTGGGAAAGAGGATGATTCTGTAAGGCCCGTAAGTGATCTGGTGCAGTCGGGATATTTTGAGTCTTTGCAGAACATATGTGATACGATGGTGGAGCTTATAGATAGGAGGATAAGAGGTGCCGAAAACTCGCACTAATTGGCCACTCCATGCTACTCAAAATAAAATGTCTTAGTCAAGGACTTGCTGCGTTCCTCACAAGTACGGCGGTCCTTCAGGAAAAAAGACAGCTTTCCCCAGCCAAATCCATGGTGTATTTTCTCTAGGGATGGGCGGATTATCCACTCAAGTAATCTGATTACAGGTGATAGATTGTTGCATTTTTAAATCTCAGTGCAGATTAAAGATGACTGATTACTCTAAAATTATTCGAGATTAAAGATGATATATTATTGATTATTCTAATTTTTTCAGAACACTGATTATATATTACTTTAATCAGATTATTATATTAGATTCTAAATTAATGCACACAGAATTTTAGTTAAATAACTAAAACTAATTTATAGAATATTGTTTGAAATTTTCCCCCTCATGGAACCCAAAGAAAAAACTATTCGATCCCTAATGCTACAATTTTACCGAAATAGTCTGTAATATGCATATAATCTGATTAATCTGCGAAAATTCTGTTTACAGATTAATCTTTAATCTACTAAGTCATCAGGTTAACACATTAAAGATTACTTTAAAATGAAAAAGCCAGTTTAATAGATTACAGATTACTCTATCATAAAACTGAAGTCAGATTAACAGATTACTGATAACTGGTTCTTGAAAATTGATCTAGATTAACAGATTACTGATTATTTGTCCTTGAAAATTGAGCAAGATTAACAGATTACTGATAACTGGTTCTTGAAAATTCATCTAGATTAACAAATTACTGATTACTGGTTCTTTAAATTTGATCTAGGTTAACAGATTACTGATCACTGTTTCTTGAAAATCGATCTAGATTAACAGATTACTGATTACTGGTTCTTGAGAGTTGAACCAGAGTAACAGATTATAGATTATCGTAATTAGTAATCAGTAATTTAATCTGTAATCTAGATTATAATCTAGCCCATCCCTGATTATCTCTACATGTCCAAGTGAGCAACGACGACAGATATGGCGCCCCCGGTTCTACATATGTACAAGGTGTCCCAAAATGATGTATTCGATTTGTTTCTGAAATAAAATCTGAGCCCGATAATTTAGATCAACAACAAAAATTTTAGTCTTAAACGAAAGAAGAGTCTTTGAGATTTTGTTTTGTACCAACTTCGTCAAAATCGGCTTACTACCTCTGAAGATATGGCACACAGAAGAATCCCACAGTTATGCTAACATTGCAGGGATAGGTCCAAGTGCATTCAGTTAAAGCAGTTTGTTGCTGCCGTAGGGATAAAAGTTCGGACATTTTCTGGAGTTAGTCATTGAATTTGCTATAATCAATGTTGGGACTAACTAAGAAATTCTGGTTATGGATAGGTAGAGAGAGACCAAGCCCATGGCCTCCTGACCTGATGCCACCCGATTTTTATTTTTAGGAGTAGATTGAAGCACACCGTTTACAAAACACGACCAAAAACCGAGGACCTTCAGTTGGCGAAACGGGACCATGTCGCCACTATTTCAGTTCAGGAAATTTTCCAACCAGTAGTCAAACACTTCAACATGTGCCTGGAGGCCGAGGGAGAGCATGTTGTTAGGAGGTGATTGTCATCCTGCACCAAACCTTACAACTTTGAAAAAAATATTAATTTTTTACCTTTCCAAATCCTCCCCGCAATGTTTGTAGAACTGCCAGATTTTTTAGTGCACCTTATCTTCAGTTGTAGTGAGCCGATTTTGACGAAGGTGGTACCAAACAAAATTTCAACAACTTCTCTTTCTTTAAAAAAATCATTGATCCATGTTACCGGGTTCAGGTTTTAATTAAGAAACAAATCGAATGCATCATTTATGCGGGACACATGTTTAATAAAATCGATATCACACGTTCCTATATGCAGGTTAAATTCTTCGTGCACAATCATGTGCTATACATCAATGAAAATTCAGTTATTTGAAGATGATCATATGCGTATTTTCATTCTCACAAGCTTTGACCTCCAGTCAAAAGACGAGGTCAAATTCAACAAGCATTTTCAAACATTTATTACACCAAAAACAAATGAAACCACTAAATTCTTCTTGAGATTTTAACGGTGGAGCACCAACTTTCATAACTGACATTTTTCCAATACCCAAGTAATTGCCGAACGTTTTTTCCAACCGCCAGTTGTACATTTCATATAATGTCACGTAAGAAGTAGTGATACTAGTAGATTTCTTCTCCACACTTTCCATTCGAGCCAACTTTCGCTGGTGTGTCTTTGACCCAGGGCCATAGGTCTAAGCCAAACCTAACGTATTGTTACGGTATCGTATGAAAACGGACGGTTGTTTACTATGGTTATGGAAACAACCATAATAAGATATAGTTGTTTGTAGAAGTAGAAATAGTTCCGTGGGAGACTGAGGTTATTCCGACACGGACTCCAAGACTGACCTGCACTTCGCTCTGTTTGAATGGTTCTCCAACTTGTAAAGTCTGCCTGATTATCCCTGTACTCTGGACGATATTTTGTGAGAATACAACCTCAACTCAAATGTATGATGCCTTTCCTTCCAAATACTCAAATGGCAAATACCTAGATATTGCTTATTTTAAATAATTAAAATATTTGTGCATAGTCAAAATATCAAACAATGTTATAGAATTTTCAGCCCAGATTTGAAGCAACTGAGTGAGATCTATCGATGACTTGAAATGTAAGTAATGCTTATGGCAATTTAAGCAAGTTCAATCTAACGTAATCTGGGAATAAGTCGGCGAATTTTCAACGGCCTTTTGTCTTCCGCCCGTACTTTTAGGAGCATTTTGGTATTCTCTTAATGCCTTTTCGTCATTATTTTATTCGTCACTCGTTTTCTGTGATCATTTTCTACGCGCTATTTTCGTCGTTCCTCACATTTGCTCTCAGTTGCTGTATCATTGTTGTTTGCATTGTCATTTTATCATGTTGTTTACCCCACCGGTCATCGGGGCATTGCGATTCCTTGTTAATATAACCATGCGTTGGTGGAGCTCCTTATTTTACCCGTTCTTTCGTTCGGGTTCACTCCACTTTGGTGGCAGTTGCCCAGTTCCTGTACCTCTTGGCCAAATGGATGTGCACTTGCCTTTTCTTTCGCCATTGCACTTGTCATTGCTCAATTTCCGTCCAACCAACTTTTTGTTGTTATACGAAATATTGATGCGCACACTAGGAGTTTAGAGTAACTATTTTTCGACGCAAGGTTTTAATAGTAATGACGGATGGAGAATCTTGAATGTCGATATATTCCTCTGTGGCGCCACCCGGGACTGGTGGTAGTTCTCTAACAGCCGTGAAGTACAGGATCTTTCTAGTCATCGCTGTCAAGCTCGGTTTCAGGACAGAAGCTGATAAGAAAATAAATTAGCAACCAGTGAAAATAGCATGGTCGTTCTTAAGCCTGTTCCCGACTTGCCTCTCGCTTATGCCTACCGCAAGAGGGCGCTTTTTATGGAAACGGATCTGAAAATGCCTGAGGCTAAGCAACTGAAATTCATTTATGGCGACCTGCTACCTAAACACTGATAGGGCATTAAGCGCCAGCTTGCTGGTCGTTGCGAGGTTCGCCCATTCATGGACGAACTTGTTATTTTCGCAGAGGCTTTTTCCAAGCATCGTTACCGAAGTAGCCACAAAGTATGCAATTCCTCCTGTCTTTCGCCACGGACTTCCAGTCTTCTCACATCGAACACCTGCATCGCTCCAACTACTTCCTCTCTCAAGGTGGTGAAGTCTATAGCTACTAATCGCGAAACCTATACTTTGTATTGGTGTAGCGACGTTGCCGTTCAGATTTTTCTGCTTCGAATTCTTCGGTGATAGCTTATTTCCCTGTCTACAGGAGCCATATCTGTGCTTTGAGTTACAATATCGTGCCCAGCTACGATGGATGTCGTGTGACCAGTTGTATCACATGTTTTCTTAGCAGCAAAGAAATTCCACATCTTCCTCAGCTACTACACAGTCAACCACAGCTTTTACGCCAACTCATTTGTGTAGTTACTGGGTTTACAGACACACTTGCCCACTTCAATCGTTGTACGATCGCCCATTCGTTAAGAGAGCTTGGATTAATGGTGGCTAATAAATTTCGAGCTTATCGCTGCTATTTACCATTTTGCTACATCACGGACACCAGTAGAAATTCTCTGCGATTTCTGGTTTGCCCTATATCGCCTAAGTAAATGCTCTACCAGGAATATCCTTTATGCATAATGCACATCTACTTGAAGATCAATGATTATGATACTTCCGTCGGGGTGAGTTTTCATGATAGAATAACTTCTGCAGCACGACCGGAGAGATGCGGAGTCAAAAACACGCTATTCTATATCTTTAATAATCTTTTTCGACTATCGGCACATCTAGTGCAAGCTATTGGTCTTTGCTACACGCGGCTTTTCATTTTGCAACGATTGTTTGCGTTTTGTGGTTGCAAGCAGAAGTATCATCCAGGAACATTCGCCGATGTGAATTTATCGAAGCCAATTCCTATGGTGCAATTAGACGTGCCAGCCTGGCGATGAAGGTTCAGTGGTCCGAAACATTAAATGCGTAAAGCTGGATTTATACTTTTCGGATTCGGGATCAGAATGCGCTTTCAGAATCAGAATCAGCATTGCCAGAAATATCAAGTATAAATGGTTGTACGAATTCAGAGTTTGGAATCAGATTTAGGCTCAGATTTCAGATTTGTGTCGGAAAAAGTATAAATGCTCGTGCGATTCAGCATCAGCATCACAAGCAAGAATCTGAATGGGAATGCTGCATTTATACTTCAGAATTCATTGTTGTGGAAACCCTGCGAAGCGGCCCTTCTCAAACCCATAAAGGAAATCATTGTTTACCTGAGACACGGAGACTGGAGGATTAGACTTAGAATAAACCTGACAAATGCCAAATTTAAAGACCTGCGATTAGCATCCACTCTTCCCTACGACAAAACACACCGCCAAAACGTTTCCATCGTCCAAACACCATTACATGCATACATTAATACCCCTATCTCACCGTTCCGCATCTATACACAAACTGCGTACTATATCCCCATGCGAG